>VOPJ01006152.1:0-37329 GCA_014673585.1 Semibalanus balanoides
CTATCATGTCCCCCGTCATGTCCCCTGGTCCGTCCTACCGCCGCCGCTCTGCTGACTGTCCAGTGCTGGTGTTGGCGGCTCCGCTCTGTTCTGCAGACTAGCTGTTGGCTCTTTGTTCTGTGGGTGGGCGGTGGCGGCGGCAGCGGCGGCGGCAGTGGCGGCAGTGTCGCTGTCGTATTGATTGGGCGGCGGCGGTGGCGGCAGCGGCGGTGGCAGCGGCGGTGGCAGCGGCGGCGGCGTCAGTCGACGCTCGGACCGCCTACCTGGCTGCCGCGGCCGCCGACGGGTGACGACGGCGCGCCCTGCCGCAGCTGCCGCCGCCGACCCGCCGCCACCGCTGCTGCCCCAGCCGACCCGCCGCCACCGCTGCTACCGGCGTCCACTCAGGTCAGGTCAGGTCAGGTCAGAGCCGGCTGCTGCAGACTAGTGACCCGCCACCCCTGCCCTTGACGTACACTCAGGTCAGAGTCGTGGTCCAGGTCACAGTTGAACTCTCGGGTCAGACTTTGACCGTCAGAGTCTTGGCCCAGGTCAGAGTCGTGGTCAGGTCACAGTCGTCTCCTCAGGTCAGAATCGTGGTCAGGTCACAGCTGACCACTCACGTCAGAGTCTTTGCCAGGTCAGAGTCGTGGCCAGGTCAGAGTCGTGGCCAGGTCAGAGTCGTGGCCAGGTCAGAGTCGTGACCAGGTCAAAGTTGTGGCCAGGTTGAGTTGTCTTCTCGGGTCAGAGTCGTGGTCCAGGTCACAGCCGACCACTCAGGTCAGAGTCGTCTTCTCATGTCAGAGTCGTGGTTCATGTAAGAGTCGTCTTCTCAGGTCAGAGTCGTGGCCAGCTCAGAGCCGTGGTCCAGGTCAGAGTTGTGGTCCAGGTCAGAGTCGTGGCCAGGTCAGAGTTGTGGTCCAGGTCAGAGCCGTGGTCCAGGTCAGAGTCGTCTTCTCGGGTCAGAGTCGCGCCCAGCTCCTGACGGCGTCTCAGTTCAGAGCTTGGCCAGCTAATGACTGTTTCACACATGCAAGGTTTTCGTTCCTCGCCGAGCTAACCGAGAGGTCAGGGAAGTTTTCAAGAGCTGTACTTTCCTAGTCAATCGTAACTCCAACCGGAGAGCTTTTGGGCGAAGGCTGCCAGGAATTGTCGGGGTAAGACGGCTGTGACCTTTCGTGCCCGGTAGAACGTGTTCGTTCTTTGATAAAAGTTTAATGCGTGGTTACAATTTGTTGCTTATGAAACTAGGTCGAACACTTGCTATTATAGTTTTTAAAGGGAATGTTTCATCTTTGTATTGGTTTTAGACTGAGATAGCCATTGCCCATTATCTTAGATCGTTATTGAAAAGTTTACATTACTTTTTTTCCCCAAAACCATCCGTTTTTAAGCAAATTAATTTTGAATTTGCACAAGGGGGCCTATAATAATGCAAGTGCTGCCTCTGATTGGCAAAGGTAAGCACTGCGGACACTATCAGGAGACTTTGGCTGATGTGGCGTGGGTTTCCATACCGGCGTGGTAAACACTGTAGTGAGTACTGGGAAACACTTACAGCTTCCCTATCGGCACTTTCTTAAAGTCAGGGAGATCCTTATGGTGCTTCTTGACCACCTGCAGGAAACTACTGAAGCTGTTCTTCCTGCGTTGTTACCGAGCCGGCGAAGTCCTGGATGAGCTTCTCGCCCCTCTTAGCGACGTCGTTGGTGAACTTAAGTCCCTTGATAGTCTTCCTGCCCTCACAGTATCCAGAGTCCTCATTCCACGCGGCCACTGGGAGCGAAAGCCACCCAGCATCAGCCAACTGCAGGCGCGAGAAGAGCAGCCACGATGGCTCGTCCACCAATTCCGGCAGGATCGTCTCTTCGTCGATGTTGTGGTGCGGTGAACATGGTTCACCAACGCCCTGCTCTACGTGCCGGCTTGGTTGACTGCCTCTGTCGCTGCTGACGCCTCGGTGAACAGCTTGCAGCTGTACCAGCTCCTCCTGCAGTTTCGGGCTGTTGACGCGATGATCGCAGACAACTCGCTGGCCGTCATCAGGCGGCACCTCTGGTACAGGGGCCCCAAACCGCTGTGTTTGCGCTGTTCAGCGACAAGGTGAAACAGAAAATGTCGGAGAAGCTGTCTAGCCTTCCTGTGCCTGAGGAGTTCAACAACGAGAACGTCTCCGTCGATGAGAAGACGAGCCTGCCAGACATCGTGGACGAGCAATCGTGGCTGCTCTTCTCACGCCTGCAGTTGGCTGATGCTGCGTGGTTTTCGCTCCCAGTGGCCGCGTGGAATGAGGACTCTGGATACTATGAGGACAAGAAGGCCTTCGAGGGGCTAAAGGTCACCAACGACGTCGCTAAGATGGGTGTAAAGCTCCTCCAGGACATCGCCGGCTCGGTAAGAACGCAGGAAGAACAGCTTCAGCAGCTTCCTGCAGATGGTCGAGAAGCACCATACGACTAAGAACCTCCCCGACTCTGAGAAAATGTCACTGGGGAAGCTGTAAGTGCTTCCCAGTACTCATAGTGTTAACCACGCCGGTACGGAAAGCCACGTCACATCAGCCAAAGCCTGCTGATAGTGTTAACAGTGCTTACATTTGATGCTTGCATGATTGTTGGACTCACTGGATGGATTACTTTGCGATGGTATGTAATAACAATGCTATCACATTTGTACCGGTCACATCTGGTGACCGCTTGGTTGCAAAATCCCCTTCGAGCATGTGAATTGCTACACGTCATGTGCCATCACCAGCACAGATATGCTCGTTTCACAGCGGAGGCTTAGCGGAAAGTCGATCTATTTACGGAAGTGATTTATGCATGCATGTCGTCAGAGACGATTGTTACTTGAATGTAGCGTGAATTGTAGGATGTACACTTGTGTAACGTTCGATCCAACCCTCGCAGAAACTTGGAAAGTGTGTAAAAAGTTTTGTTTCGTTGAGACAATTAAGAAAATATGACTATATCTTTTATCGCATCTCCTCTCTGTGATGTATAATTCGGCGCAATTTGTTCCCGGACCAATTTGTCAACGCTTTTCGCAAGCTGACAATTTCAAGCGATTTCGGTACACATGCACCCGGGTGCTCATATTTAACCAATTCACGGAAAAAAACCTTAGAGACCTATGTTAATACAAACATCCCTAGCCTCAATGGCTAGTCTGTTAAAGGAGTAGTTCACCTTTGAAAAAAACGAGAAAAACTCAAATGATGAAGAGAAGCAATAAATTAATATTCATATTACTAGTAAGTCAAAGAAAACCTATATCTTACGCGGAAAAAAGAAATTTAAAATGTCAATATTTGGTGATAATTCATATTTTTCCTCAAAGTTAATGCGAAATCAGCTGGGTGAGACGCAAGCAACGTCATCGATTTACGTGAGGGATCGTGTGTATACATGTCGGTACTTGCCAAGTAACTTGTTGAAGAATGGCGGAAAAACCAACGCTTTGAAAACCATCACAGTACTGCTTTAAGTAGGGTAATTTGTCACTATAATATTTCACTATGAAAAGTGTCATTGTCCGCCACCTTCGCTCGACTGTCCGTGCTCTGGCGTCCGTACTGGATCAGGCACATAGTCTGGATTAGTGCATCAAGGTCATGCACGCCGCCCCCACCACGGGTTCTTAAAGGGGCCGTTACTTTGGCGTACCGGTTCTCGCCGTCGGCTCCTATCACTCAGCGTGTCGGCTGCGCCGCCGGGGCGGCCAATCAAACAGCGGCACGCGCGACTGGTACGAGGTGGGGTTCGGTGGCGAGGACCAGCGGGGACAGCGAGTGGGGTTCGCGTGAGTCAGCCAGCGGCGAACGCTACGCATTACGCTACAGAACGCTTGTTTAGAAAATGTTTTAAATATAAGATTTAAACATCAAAATCACTATGCATAGCATAAACCTGACAAAGTTCATTCTTGCAATAAAAAATAATGAGGTACTAAAACAGTATGGTTGTTGTCCAGCACTTAACATTTCCCCAGTCTACGTCATCTGCTGCCGTCATAATCATACGTCAGCCAAGCCAAAATCAGCCAATCAGCGATTGGAGTTACCGGTATTACCGCGGTCCCGACTTTTAGGACTGAATATTAAATAATTTAAGAGGTTTCTTGGAAAATGTGAAAGCGTCACAAGTCATTTTCGAGCATGCGCACAAATGGCTATCTCAACTCAAAACCCTATGTTAAGGGTGAACATTCCCTTTTAAACTGGAGTTGCTGTTCCGTCCGTGCTATCCAGTGGCTACTATTTCGCCTACATGTCCCAGTTGTTTACCCACGTCTCTCAGAGGGTAGTCAATGTGCCGAAATCCACAGGGTGTCTGAAAGCGAGATGACTGACCCCAGAACGGCTACTTCCAGTAACTCTCTTGGCCTGTCTTTGGCGTCATACCGCCATTCCAGTCCGGCAACTTTTCATTGTTCAGTTTTGCCAACAATCTGGAATGGCGAAACCGGGGCGTTCGCGCGCTTCACAGGCTTTTACGCTCCACTGGTTTTGATTCGCCTGAGAGCTCCCTTCCCATAATCCCATCTAATCAAAGGAACCGGAATGGGTCTATTATCAGAATTGGTAGCTGAGGAGGAATCGAAGCTGAAAGCGCAAACGTTTAAATCAGTTTGAAATATCAGCGTTGTCGAGGATCACTTACTGCCATTGATATTTGGAATATAAATGCATTCCAGAATCTAGACTCTTTTTAAAATGATTAAATACGTACCAGTATTCGATCTGGTGGTGCGTCATATTTAGTTATATTCATTACTGTTATTGATTGCAAATGCAATGTGAATGAAGTTCGCTGCTGAATATCTTATCAACATTTGTATTTTTTTATTTTGTTCCACAGTTTTGCTATTTAAGTAACCATTCAGGGAATATGTGTGCAGACCGCTTCGCACCGACACAGATCTGGTGACAGGTCCACATAAGCCTGTCTTGTATCGCGGCGTCACCCTGGCTGTAACCGGTCGCACCAGTCCCCGTCCGTCCTCCCACGACGGCCGGCCCGTACAGCTGACCTCAGCCAGGTCACGTGACTCACACCCGTCACAGCGCCTGAGGCACCACGGGGCCGCCACGGGCCGGCCGTAACAGCTGGATCTCAGCCAGGTCACGTGGACTCATACGTCACGGCGCCCGAGGCACCACGGCCGGCCGTACAGCTGACCTCAGCCAGGTCACGTGACTCACACGTCACGGCGCCCGAGGCACCACGACCGGCCCGTACCGGTCACCGAGACTGAGCCAGGAGCATGGCAGTATCATAACAGAAACATACTACACATGCGAATGTGTTGCATTTGGTCGCATTTGCTCGAGATGCAGACACAATTTCAGTCGCTATCTTTTTCAGTTGAATGTCGTTTATCATGCTGTGACAGTCAGTGACACAAGCCTCAGTTTGGCCCATAGCTTAACTAGCCTGAGTGCTCGTGAGCAGCGACACGTAACTTTGCTGTATGCGTGTGCTCCTTGCACTGATAGGTCTGTTCCCGTCGCGCCTCTTGACTGCCTCTAACCGTCTCTAACCGCCTCCGGTCGTTCTCGTGGCTGCTCCGAGTTGCTCTAAGCTCATCCAACTGCTCTCGAATCCTCCTCGAAACTCCTCAAACCTGCTCCCGATCTCGAGGTGGAACAACAGAAGGAGGCTGAAGGAGTACATTTATGGCGCGGCTGATACATTTATTAATGCCATCAGATACCCAACCTTCGACGCAAACAGCTGATACCTCCTCTAAACTCATCCGGTTGTTCCCGTGGCGGCTTCCACACGGCTGCTCTGGGCTGCTCAAACTTGCTCTAAATTCCTCCCGGGAGGCGCGACTGGAACAGGCCCATAGTAGGCTGCCACGGGCGTCACATTTCGCTTACTGTCCTCAGATGTATCCTCACCTAACGCTCTACAGGGCCGTGTTAGCAGTTAGCACTAATGAAGGCCGCCACGGGCGTCACATTTCGCTTACTATCTTCAGATTTATCCTCACCTCACACTCTACAGAGCCGTGTAGCCCAAGTCTCAGCCACCCGTGATACTTCAAGCGTAATACTTGGTCTGGTCATTTCCTCTGTGTCACCATTCTGTTGCGTCTGAGTGCGGTGTGACTAACAGCTGACCCTCTCGGTTTCAGCAGCGGGTGTCTGCTGTGATTCTGCTCGCCGTCGCCTCCCGTCAGCCCCGCAGCCATGGCCGCCGAAGCGGAGCCTCCCCGCTCGGAGCTGGAGACGATCCAGCTGAAGACCAACCAGGCCACAGATGAGGTGAGGATCACCGCCGACCCCGCGGCACACTGGCTAACATCCCCAGCTGACCTCTCCCGCTGACCTCTCTCCAGCTGACCTCTCTCCAGCTGACCTCTCTCCAGCTGACCTCTCTCCAGCTGACTCAATCTCCAGCTGACCTGTCCCCAGCTCGCACCTCTCTCCAGCTGACTCTCTTCCAGCTGACCTCTCCACTGACCTCTCTCCAGCTGCCATACTCTCCAGCTGACCTCCTCCAGCTGGACCCCTCCGCTGACCTCTCTCCAGCTGACCTCTCTCCAGCTTGGGACCTCTCTCAAGCTGAACCTCTCTCAAAGGCGACCCTCTCCCCAGTGACCTCTCCCACGCTGAACCTCCCCAGCTGACCTTCTACTCCAGCACCCTCAATAACCAGCTGACCTCTCTCCAGCTGACCTCTCTCCAGCTGACCTCTCTCCAGCTGACCTTTCTCCCGCTGACCTCTCTCCAGCTGACCTCTCTTCAGCTGACCTCTCTCCAGCTGACCTCTCTCCAGCTGACCTCTCTCCAGCTGACCTCTCCAGCTGACCTCTCCCCAGCTGACCTCTCTCCAGCTGACCTCTCTCCAGCTGACCTCTCTCCAGCTGACCTTTCCGGCAGTGCTGAGTGACCGCCCGTTGCCAACTCGTTGCAGTGCTTTGAGGAGTTATTTTCTGCGACTAACGTGGATGACTGAATGACACAATCTGGATGTGACTTTTAATAGGCGATATCAGTGTAATTATTTTGCCCATTAAGTCCGCAGTCCCAGCCACATACGGTGCTCACTTACCAAACGTTTATCAAGAGACCCACTGTTTTGCGCATTCTAGCTTTGTCTCGTCTAACTTTGCTTAGGCTGAGATATAGCGATGTGGACCAAGGGTTCTACACGGTGCCGCTTCCATACAATCATCATTAAAAAGCGAATAAGAATTCATCGATATGAACAGAGCTCCATCACACAAATCGGCGTATTTAACGTCTCAGGCAAATTGATGGCAAATTTGCGCATCATCTAGTCATACAGGTGATGACAAATGGCTTAAGAAGCTGAAGTATCAGACCTATACGTGCGGCTATTGCTGACGACGTTCAAGATCAAGAGCTTCAACGAATTAATATAAGCGAGCCGTGGCCTTTAATTTGCGACAACCTGATAACCGCGATCACCCAGCAGAGAGGCTGTGGTCCTATCATTTAGCACACCTGCTATAACCAGCATACCAGCGAGAGCTGTGGTCCTTATTTATGCGACACCTGTATAAACAGCATTACCAGCGGACTGTGCCCCTATGTTTAAGCGACAAACCTGTTATAGCAGGCATACCCAGCGAGGCTGTGGTCCTATATTTAGCGACACCTGTATAACAGCATACCAGCGAGGCTGCTCCGGTCCTATATTAAAAGCCCGCGACACCTGTATAACAGCATACCAGCGAGACTGTGGTCCTATGTTTACGCGAACCTGTATAGCGGCATACCAAAGCGAGACTGTGCGTCCTATATTTAGCGACCACCTGTAATTAACAAGGACATACCAAGCGAGGAACTGTGGTTCTAAATTTTAGCCGCCCACTTGTTAATAACAGCCATACAGCGAGGCTGTGGTTCCTATATTTACGACACCTTGTTATAACGGATACCAGCAAGGACGGTTGGTTCTAAATTTAGCGAACACTTGTAAACAGCATACCAGCGAGACTGTGGTCCTACCCTATTTTTAGCGACATCTTGTATAACAGCATACCCAGCGAGCTGTGGTCCTCATATTTCAGCGACCACCTGTATAAACATCATACCACGAGACTGTGGTTCTAAATTTAGCGACACTGGTATAACAGCATTACCAGCGAGACTGTGGTCCCTATATTTAGCGACACCTGTATAACAACATACCAGCGAGGCTGTGGTTCTATATTTAGCGACACCTGTATAACAACATACCAGCGAGGATGTGGTCCTATATTTAGCGTCGTCTTTATAGCGGGATACCAGCGAGGCTGTGGTCCTATATTTAACGACACTTTTAGCTACCTCGATAAGTCACCGTTTGCGGATAATCGTTCGCTCCGTACCGGCAGATTTTCCAGACTTGTATTCGAGGTGTTGGACACGACAGGTAGTCTTCAGTTGTTCTTAAAGAGAGCTCGTCAAACGCGATTTCGAAACTATTTTGGTCCCACCTTATCAAAAGTTCTCAAATGTACGCCGCATGTGTGTTAATATAACCCGCAGCACTGCAGGGGGGTTATTTCCGCCCCCCTCAGGTTTTTAGGGAAAAGTACGGGAAAAACTGCGGCGCTCAAGCGCCGCCAAATTTCTTACACCTGTTTGGCGCATCAATTACCCACACTTTGGAGAGAGAAAGCTTTGACTTTGAGGTCATCTTCAGGTCAGGTCCACAAGTCCATTCAACGTTGACCTCACTTCAAAAATGTTTTGCGTTTTCGTGCCAAAGCCACCAGTCTTTTTTTCGAAAGTTTTTGAAACTTGCAGGGATTTCTAAAGAATATTAGTACATACAATTCGTATATCTCGGAATTTTTCGTATCGGACTAAGTACAATTTAAATTAAAAACAAACCCCCCCCACCCCGTCCCCAACCCCAAACACCCACAGTGACAAAACCGATACCTAGACCACGACAACCAGCACACACAAACAACAATAAACAAAGGGTAGGGCGGAGCCGGGCTTTCTTTCGCACCCGCCCTCCGCCGCCCGCCCCAACTGGCGCGGGACGGGGTGGAAAGGGGCTCAATTTTCTGACCTCTCCGCCCATTATAACGTGAATAGCGGACAAATAAAAAACACAATGCATATTTCCCTTCAGAAAATATGCATTTGAATCGAGGCTTAAGTCTCTTCAGAGATCACCTCCTATTTTAGCTCATTCTAAATGATCCAGATGCAATTGTTGTGCTTAGTGATTGTCTTACAAGGTGATCTGGGTTTCAGTCTGAGCCGTAGCTTCTCAGGAGGTCATCAGCAATGATCTGCTCAAGTAACTCAATTGATAGAAAAGAGATAGAGACTGCGATTAGAAATAAATGACACCAATGTGTTCGTCTGTCGTCTTGGCCGCGCGTTGCTCCACGTATGCCACAAATGCGGAGACCTACCTGGGTCACAAATTAGACCTTGACCTGAGGTTACAAGTTTTGCACTCTCGACCTTTACCAGGTCACCGATATATATGTTTCAAAGCGAATTCAATGAGAACAAACACGATGGCGTCAAAAGTTGTCCCTATCTTTACTTAGGTTGACATTGTTATCAGCGAAAACAACTGTTTTTGCTAAAACGAGTATTTTTTGACCTTTACTATGGGACCTCACTGGAGCCTAAAAATCTATTATCTTGAGCTCTAAGTATTTGAGGACGTTCTGGGTATGCTCGATTGCAAATTATGCAATGAGCATAAATCGATTGGCCTCCTTTATATCGTTTGCCATCTCGTAAGCTCTAATTCGAGTTCTAGTTTCCCGAAAGACTACATTCGGGGTTGTATGGAAAAGAAAGTCCATATAAGGAGTACCTCTTAACAACCGAAGAGAGTCTGACACTTTGAATTGACCTATCTCCGGTGACTTAATTGTGCAAACCTGATCCAAGAAAAAAGACAGAAATGACTTTCGATAGAGCTTGCCTAGAACATATCTAATGCCGTTTCCGCTTGTCGCTACGTTGCGTAGTTTATATGAGAGTCAATCACGGGGGAGGGGCGGGAAACACAGACCCCCTGTACGAGTTCGTGTTCGATGCGTCGACACACCCCCCTGCAGTGCGCGGGTTAAGTCATTATGCTGCCGAAATACGATTATGACATTTCATTTCTCAATAAAAACAGATGCGTCATATCTCTATAAGACAAGTTAAAGTTTATATATAGGGCTGATGACGTTATATGAAGGCAATTTCGGGAATAGCAGAAAACCTTCGACTCCGCCATATGTCCTCGGCTAATGTATGGCCGCCGAAAGTGCGATAAAAACAAGTCGACTATCATCAACATTTAGTAAAGACTAAAGAGTGACGACGTCATCGGCTCAGGGTCCCCGTTCAAATACAGTGGGGACTGGGGATGTTAAAGATGTCAAAACCAAACTCAAATTTATTTGCGATTCGACCTCGGTGGTTGTTTTAACTTATACTATACATAATAATTTCAATACCTAGCACGGAAAATGACTCAACTCAATACCTAGCACGGAAATCTCAACTCAAATATAATGTTAAGGTGGGACAGTCCCTTTAACCTCGGCTAATATCAATGCTTACTTTGACTAGGGCTGACCTGTAACGCGTCTGGGAACGCCTACCGCCGCGCCCTCTCGCTACCTCCCTCCATTCGTCTTTACTGTGACCCGATTTGTCACAATGAAGGTAATGCGTATTGCGTTCGTGAGTGGCGATTTCCATTGGCACCTACGCACGCACAAACAAATGGGTGTCGTCCAGTGCTGGCGTATCTGCGCCCCAGTTCCCGTCGCACCGGACCAATATACATGCTACACCGGACCATATACAATATACATGCTAGACTAGTTGGTTAACATGAAATGGACAGTTGTGGACCAAGAAGACATGAGCGGCATAACGAACTACTAACAGATCGGTAAAGTCCCGTAGGAGACCGCCTGTAACACTCTGCCGCCGAGAGCCGTCCCTGCATCAGATGCTAGTTATCCTCATTAATTGCCGCCCCTATTTCTGTGAGATACGTCTCGCTTGTCTCTGTCGGAGACTGTTGGGGCGTCGTCCGATTGCCGGCAGTACTGTAGGAATCGGTGCCGGTCGGCTGGCCGTCACGGTAATGTGATTGGGTTCAGCTGTGTGCCGCCGTGACGTGACAGCGGACGTGCCGTGCTGCCGTGCCGTGCTGTCGTCGGGTCGGCACAGCGTCGGGGCCGTCTCCGGGACGACTCACGCATCACGTGCGCCGCGCGCTTATTACACCTGCCGAGTTAGTTACGATGGCGCCCTCTGGCCGTGGGGGCCGAGTAATGACGCCGTATTGATTCTGTTGCGCCAATGGCTCCTCCGTCGCGGCGGCTAGATATGCTGTCTATTCCTCCCAGTCTGGCTGCACTGCTTTGGAGACTGCTGTATAGTGTATATGCTACGGGATATAATGCATAATGCTACGGAATCTGCGGAATCGTGCAGTTTTGTTCACAAGCCTAGCGCTGTTGTGCTCGATAACTGGATGCGCTAGTTTGTATATAAAACATTAAAAGCTTCTGGTGCGACTTTTTAGCAGCATCGGTCGCTTCACCGACGCCGGAATTTCTTAGTCAAATAGCTATTTTTGCAGCTGTCACGCAGCTTCAAACGAACTAGTAACGCCGACCTATGCTGTCTTTTTTAAGTGCTTGTACAGCGTATGTTTTTAGATGTTTAATGTTTTATCATTATCAGAGACATTAATATGAACCAGCAGCACTCTTTACTGGAACAGCTCACCTTTAGTGCGTGTTTTGAACTGAGATATCATAATTATAGTTCGTGTCGTACAATAAGTGTGACGAAATAATGTCTTCACTGCGCTAAGTATTTTCGACACAGGACCGAAAATAAGATAGGATTTTAACGGCTTCGGACTGCCAGAACGGACCAATCAAAGTCCGACATTGGTATGACGTCACATCCGCGAGCCGGTACACTCTCTGACGCCGATACACCACCCCTGTATAAATCGCTCCGTACCTACCGTGTGAACGATACTCTAATGTAATACAAGTTCGGCATATTACAAGTATTTTTTCAAGATTCTATGGTCTGTTCAGTTACATAGTGAAAGCAAGCAGTCGAATCTCAAAACAAAGGGTACCGACATTAAATTTGAAAAAGTATACCATAGAACTGGCTTAATGGGTTTTGTCACGGATATGATATATCCGGTTTGTACATACCTTTACAGGCTGTATACTTTTTCGCTCTGCTTTGCTTATCCTCTGTCACCAAAACATTCTCGGTTGTTTTTGGTGTCTGACATGCAACAAAGACACGTTTGTCCAAGCTATGAGCTGCAATCTGTTGGTGGTTGTCATAAGTTCCGGCCCTGGGTTGCTAATGCGCTGTGTGCTCTTACCATTAGCCTGCTACCAATCGCGGCAATTACCCCCCCCCAACCCCGTCATACCGGATGCTTCAGGGCATAGGGTCAGTTAGTTATAGTAGACCCGGCCGGCGAGATAATGGTAGCGATGATCTGCATCAGGATGCGCAAAGGGTCGGCCCAGTAGGGGGCGGCCGATCCCACCCCCATTTCCCGAGGTCTGATTGTCAGCGTTCCCGCCTCCTCCCCTCATGCCCTCGCCAACCTTCCGACGCTTTCTAACCTTTGTCAGGCGGGCGTAGAACACCACAATGACTGGCTGACGCGCTGCTGACTGTCTAGAGAGGCAGCGACGCGTGGCACGGGGACGAGGACCGCGGACAGAGGACGGACGCGGACGGGACGGGGACGTGGACGCGACGGCGCGGCTGACGGACGGGACGCGACGGGCACGGCGCGGCGCGACGGGACGCCGTAACGCGGCGACGGCGACGTACTCGGCCGACGCGACGAGGACGGACGCGGCGCGACGGGACGCGACGGGACGGGACGCGACGGGACGGGACGCGGCGCGACGGGACGCGACGCGGCGCGGCGCGACGGGACGCGACGGACGGGACGGACGGGACGGGGACGGGACGGGGAAGGGGACGGGACGGGGACGGGGGACGGGACGGGGAACGGGGACGGGGACGGGGACGGGGACGGGGACGGGGACGGGGACGGGGACGGGGACGGGGACGCGACGCGACCGGGACGGGACGGGACGGGACGGGACGCGACGCGACGCGACAGGACGCGACGGGACGGGACGCGAGTATCGTATCAATGCCCTTTATTTTGCCACCAGCAATGTGTCATCGCCATCAGCCGATGATTAGTGGAGAATTCAAACTAACAAATCAGTTGCGAAAATGTGAAATTATTAATATTTGCAGACCCAAAGATATCCAAAGTTATCTTGAAACTCTGCGAAACCACCCGAGAACGTCATCCCTGTACATGGTATGAGTGATGACAGCCACCTCGGGCACATAGAGCGGAGTGAGACTCGGCTGTAGTGGTTCCTTACCAGCATTGTTTGCCGCCGGGCAATAACTACCCACGAGCCGGGCGTCTAACGCGTTCCGTAACTGATACATGATTGATGTGAGGCGGCCGCAAACACTTGTCGAACGCGCTCCGTAACTGGCGGATGCCCGCTGCAGGGGCGTCGCTCATTCAGTGGGCTGTGCATAATCCACGCCTGCTGGTTAGACGGCCGTACGTCTCTGCGGGTGTGGTCCCGTCATTTGTCCCGGACCGTATCGTTATCTACCTATGCCGATGCCTACCCTGCTGATAAACGCGGCCTTTGCTAGTTACTGGTCTCTCAGCGCTATCAATCTGGTGGAGAATGAGCCGGCTGGCCAGGCGGCCACTGCGCCGTCGAAGGACCACATTATCGACCGCTGCCGCCATCTGTGGAGGATATATTTGACGTCTCCTCAATCGTGGCCGCCGTCTGTTGATGATATGTTAGAGGTCCCTGAACTGGACTGGTGCTGAGGGCCAGCTGAACAGGGCTATCAAGCTGGAGGCGGTGGTGCTGAGGGCCAGCTGAACAGGGCTAAATAAGCTGGAGGGGTGGTGCTGTAGGGCCAGCTGAACCGGCTAGTCAAGTCAGCTGGAGCGGTGGAGCTGAGGGCCAGCCTGAACAGGGGCTATAGCTGGAGGCCGGTGGGAGCTGAGGGCCCAGCGAATGCAGGGCTATCAGCTGGAGCCGGTGGAGCCTGAAGGGCCAGCTGGAAACAGGGCTAATCAAGCCCTGGAGGCGTGGAAGCTGAAGAGGCAGCTGAACAGGGTTATCGAAGCTGCAGGCGGTGGTGCTGAGGGAGCTGAACAGGGCTATCAAGCTGGCGGCGGTGGAGCTGAGGGCAGCTGAACCGAGGGCCAGTGAACAGGGCTCTCAAGGCTGAGGCGGTGGAGCCTGAGGGCCAGCTGAACAGGGCTATCAAGCTGGAGGCGGTGGAGCTGAGGGCCAGCTGAACAGGGCTATCAAGCTGGCCCCGGCCAGAACGAGGTTAATCCCCTTTGACGAGCTCGAGGGCAGAATAGATGTCACAACGCCGACTAGAACACGCTCGATCTGTCCTGACGAGATCAATGACATAACAGCTGTTCAGTGGAGCTCTGGGGCGTTTGTGTATATTTATATTAGTTATAGTAGCCGTTTTTACGATGGATTATTTTGCGCGAAATGTTTTGAAACATTTTAAAATGTTTTAAAATGTTTTAGTAGCAGCCGCTTTCATGATGGACTAACTTGCGAAAAAAATGTTTTCACCCTCACCCTATGGTACCGTAGGGCGAGGGTCAAAACATTTCTCGCAAATAAGTCCATCGTGAAAGCGGCTACTACTAAAACATTTTAAAACATTTTAAAATGTTTTAAAACATTTCACGCAAAAAATACATCGTGAAAACGGCTATTATATATCTGCTTGTTGCCAGCATCTGCCATGTGTGAAGGAAAGAACAGACTGTTTCGCTCAGTCAGAGAGACTCATATTTTAGTCCTGTTCTTGCCTTCTGCTATCACCCCAGCTAAAAACGCGCGATCGTACCCAGTGAGGCTATATTAAACCGAAACCATCGACCGGCATCAAAAAACGATATTCGCCCTGCGTCATTCTTCGTCTGAAATACAGCTTCGTATTGATCTGAGTGACTCGGATGCTGATAACGACTGGTTGACTCAGCAGATAACTCGAGTCAATATTGGCTCAGCCGGGACAAACCAAGGCACCTGATTGACTCAGCAGATGACTCGAGTCAGTATTGGCTCAGCCGGGACAAACCAAGGCGCCTGATTGACTCAGCAGATGACTCGAGTCAGTATTGGCTCAGCCGTGGACAAACCAAGGCACCTGATTGACTCAGCAGATGACTCGAGTCAGTATTGGCTCAGCTGGGACAAACCAAGGCACCTGATTGACTCAGCAGATGACTCGAGTCAGTATTGGCTCAGCTGGGACAAACCAAGGCGCCTGATTGACTCAGCAGATGACTCGAGTCAGTATTGGCTCAGCTGGGACAAACCAGGGCAATTCAGCTATCGGTCAATATCCATGCCGCTCGGGATGTGTGAATGTATCAGACTCTTCCAGTTGGAGTCGATTCGGATGGGCGGCATGTGACCTTTGTTGTCGGTCCGCCCCAAAACCCCAATCATCATCATCGGAGTCGATTCGGCGTTGTTTGGTGGCAGCGGAATTAAAGAATCCCAAGTTTTGCTCCCACGGGTCTCCCGTCTAAATCGATCTCTTTGTGCAGATTCCAACCTATGCCGCTGCCACACATCACGTCACAAACACAGTTGTCATGACCACTGGCATGGTCATGACAATTCACTAAACCAGTGTCCGTGGTATCCTGTTCAGTGCTATGTAAATTGTAATCCGTTTCGCTGAAAGTGGCCGGGAGCTGCGGCCGTTTTAACGTGCGGCGAGCCTGTTCGGGTCTGGGGGAAGGGGGGGAGGTGGGTGGCGTGGCAGCCCGGTTCCGCTTTGGTATTGATCGCACAGAGGAACGACCGGAGTCCAGACGATTCGGGATGAGACGGTACGCAACGAGTCGAAACGAGAGACTGGGCGAAATGACACGGGACGGGATGGGACAGGATGCGATGAAACGGGATGAGACGGGACGGAATGACATGGTACGGGGCGGGCTGGGCGACACGGCGCTGTGTTGAGCGGGACCCCATCGGATCTGAACCAGCAAGCTGCCGACATCCTCCGTCGTCTGTAACGTCATCAGTCACTGTGACGTCACAGAGCGGCGGCGGCGGACCGGATGTCATCTGTGACGTCACGGAGACGACCGTGTGACGTCACAGGGCGGCGGCGGCGGCGGCGGACCGGATGCAGTCTGTGACGTCACGCCGGCTATAGTCTGTGACGTCACACCGGAGAGGGGCCGACTGGACCGTGTACCCGTGGCAGTCTGGTGACGTCACGGCGGCTATAGTCTGTGACGTCAACACCCGGAGAGGGGCGACTGGACCGTGTTAACCCGGGTTGGCATTCTGTGACGTCACGGCCGGCTTATGTCTGTGACGTCACCCAGGCCGGGAGAGGGGCCGACTGGACCGTGTCCGGTGGCAGTCTGTGATCGTCACGCCGGCCTTGTCTGTGACGTCACGCCGGGAGGGGCTGACTGGACCGTGGTACCTGGTGGCAGTATGGTGACGTCAACGTGCCGGCTATAGTATGTTGACGTCCCCACCGCAGAGGGGCCGACTGGATGCGTGGTACCGGTGGCAAAGTCTGTGAACGTCACGCCGGCTATAGGTCTGTGACGCACGCCCCGCGGAGAGGGGCCAAACTTGGACGTGTCCCTGGTGGCGGTAATTGTGACGTACGGCCGGCTATATTCTGTGACGTCAACCCGCAGAGGGCGACTGGACGTGTACCCGGTGGCAGTCTGTGACGTCACGCCGGCTATAGTCTGTGACGTCACACGGAGAGGGGGCCGACTGGACGTGTTACCCGGTGGCAGTTGTGACGTTCCACGTTGCCGGCTATAGTCGTGTGACGTCACGTCTTTACGTTTTTTGCGGAGAGGGGCGACTGGACCGGTCCCGGTGGCAGTTCTGTGACGTCACGCGGCTATAAGTCTGTGACGTCACCGAGAGAGGGCCGCTGCGACTGTACCCGGTGGCAGTCTGTGACGTCACGTCCCGGCTATAGTTCTGTGACGGTCACGCCGGAGAGGGCCCGACTGGCCGTGTCCCGGTGGCCAAGTCGTGACGTCACCGCCGCGCTATAGTTCTGTGAACGTCACGCCGGAGAGGGGCCCGACTGGACGCGTGTACCCGGTGGCAGTCCTGTGACGTCACCCGGCTATAGTGCTGTGACGTCACGGCCGGAGAGGGGCCGATGGACGTGGTACCCGGTGCAGTCTGTGACGTCACGCCAGAGGGGTGCCGACTGGAACCGTGTCCGGTGGCAGATCTGTGACGTCACGCCGGCTGCAGTCTGTGACGTCACGCCGGAGAGGGGCCGACTGGACCGTGTACCCTGGTGGCAGTCTGTGACGTCACGCCGGCTATAGTCTGTGACGTCATGCCGGAGAGGGGCCGACTGGACCGTGTACCCGGTGGCAGTCTGTTGACCGTCACGCCGGCTGCAGTCTGTGACGTCACACGGAGAGGGCCGACTGGGACCGGTGTACCTCGGTGGCAGTCTGTGACGGTCTAAAAAAACGCCGGCTTATAGTTGGTGAGTTCACGGCCGGAGGGGTGCCGCTGGACCGTGTACCTGGCTGGCCGTCTGTGACGTCACGCCGGAGGTGGGGGCCGCTGGACCGTGTACCCTGGTGGCAGTCTGCTTGACGTCACACCGGAGAGGGGCCGACTGGAACGCGTGTACCTCGGTGGCACGTCTGTGACGTCACGCCGGAGGGGGGGCGGCCGACTGGACCGTGTCCCTGGGTGGCAGTCTGTGACGTCACGCCGGAGAGGGGCCGACTGGACCGTGTACCCGGTGGCAGTCTGTGACGTCACGCCGCAGAGGGGCCGACTGGACCGTGTACCCTGGCGGCAGGAGCGGACCGTGATGAGCCCGCCGGCTGGCGACGTCTCGGACGCTATTTGGAGCAGGGCAATAGCTCCCCGGCGGCCGGCGCGGTGGTGTGACTTGATTGTTATGTCGTGCCGCAGCCACCGCTGCTGCAACCCCTGCTCCGCTGCTGCGTGGCTGTGCTATTTAAGGACATTGTCGGTAAGTGTCGCGTTTGTCGGACCAACAGGCACGGACCGACAAGGCCACGACCACAGGCACGGACCACAGTGACCCGCCCTGAGCCGTGTGGAATTGTCAGATGTCAACCCACTGTGGACGTGAACTGAACTGTGGCAGAGACGTGTCCTCTCCCCGCGGTGTTCTGCGGTCGTTTGAAGTTAGCACGTTCGGTAAGTCGGCCCCAACGGTCACCTGGAAGTGGTGCTGCAGACTCTGTGTTAAAATTTCACAGGCGGCTCCCTGGTGGCGGTCCGGCGAATTGTGCTTTCAACGCACCATGTGACCTTACCAGGTGTAAATTTGTGATGAGACTCGTATGGACCCTGGGAAATCATAGGCGGAAAGCCCGCGAATCACTTTTAAGTACATGAACTATGAAGGGTATTGAGATATTAGTCAAATTGTTGCGACATCATTATTCTTTCGACATAACCCTAGTAGCACACATTACTTTCACGACGTTGTGACAGCGTTTTCACGACATAATTACGTCGTATGAACGTTGTCCTGACGTTGTCAACGTTGCCATGATGTTGTGACAACGTTATGTGCTTCTAGGGAAGGGAAGTGGAGCTAAAACCGTGCTTATCGCAACTTCTTTAGAACGTTCATCTCATACTTATGATCCGCGGTTTCTCGACTCGAAACTTGCCATCGGAACCATATACAAAATGCTTTATTTTATTTTTGTCTTCGTACACTTAACTGTACTTGTGCAATTTCCATGTACTATTGGTTTCAAAATAAGCGTCCCGCTGGGTTTGCCGGCACATCAGTAAATGGAACATACCGCCTTGGGAAAAGTATGTGGAATGATGAGATGAGTGACACTCATCTGGGCAATCATCTCAATCATTCCACATACTTTTTCCAATACGGTATATTCTTTTTATCTGCTGTGCGGGCCAGCCCAGCGGTACGCTGATTTTGGAACCAATAGTACCCATCGCAAATTAGCAGTGAGCTTATTGAGAACTAGAAATGCCGCTGATGCAAGGGTCGACGCTGGCTGATCAGACGGCGTTGTTCAGCCTCAGTATGAAGGAAGGGTTTCCAGGGTAACCCTGTCTGACGTCTGACGTCTGCAGAGCTGACGTCTGCAGCAGCTTCTGTCGTGCATCTGGAGCGATATTGTGTTGTGGCTCTGGTTTGCGTGCTCATCCGATGCTTCCGGCCATTCGGTTGATGCTTTACATCATCCCGCCAATATTTCAAACGTTTTCAGTTGGATTGTCAACTCTTACTCTCCAACTTGGTCACCTTTAACCCTATTCCACTTACTTTCATAATTTTAACACTGCTAGATATTTGTTATCATCTTACACCTGTCATTTTGTGTCTGAAAATGGCGTCCGTGAACCACATAGGAGTTCTAGCGAAAGGATCAAAACAATCGCGAATTACGTATGTAATGCCATGAAGTATGGTCCCTCGCTGTGTGATACGCAGACGTTGTTTCATCTGCCTTGTTCCTCTGTCGTCTGATCACGACAATCGGATCAGGATTTGGTGAGCTCCAAACCTCTGCACGTTCCTGCCCTCTCGCTGCTCCCGTCTGACCTCGCTGTGCCCGTGTGCCGCTCCCGTCTGAATGCGTTGTGCCCATGGGTGTCGTTTTCTATAGGCCTGGCAGGGCCAAAGCCCTACCAATAATTCCACATAGTAACATTAGGCCTATGGCGTTGCATGGCAAGAATGACTTTAAAATCTCTTAAGTTAGCATTGGAGCCCTACCAATAATTTTCAGAAACTGACGCCCGTGGTTGTTCCCCTATCACCGCTTCCGTCTGACCTCGTTGTGCCCGTGTGCCGCCTCGTGCCTCCGTACAGCACTGTCTGACCGCGCCCCGTCTCCGTTACAGTCGCTGGAGAGTACGCGGCGGATGCTGTCCCTCTGCGAAGAGGTAAGTCTGCCCTCTGATCCCCGGCCTCACTGTACACCTCGTCCCCTCCTCACTGTACACCTCGTCCCCTCCTCACTGTACACCTCGTCCCCTCCTCACTGTACACCTCGTCCCCTGTTCCGTCATCTGGCGTCCGGCGGCGGCCCTGTTGCCGACCGACCTTCCAGTATCGGTATGGTGCTGTACCGTTCCCCGTGGGTGGTGTATCGATAGTCGGACTGGTGTGCCGCTCCAGCCGGCCAGGAGGCTGGAAGGACGGACGGCACCAGTTGCGCTCATGTCTGCCGTGGCCGCGCTGCCGGTCTGGCGGTGGCGGCGGATGTGGTCTCTCCGTATGTCCACGTCGGGGCCAGTGACTCAGTATGTGATGTGTGATTGTCTGGTCTGTCTTTCAAAGTAACGGCTCGGTTGGGATGAAGTAGACCGGGTTAGACTGGCTGGGTGGGCCGGATTATGAGCTGAGGGGCTGGAGTTATGAACTGGCTTGTTGAAATGAACTGGCTTGTCGAATTCGGCTCATCAGCTAGGCGGGCTGGGTTGGACTGGCTGAGCAAGGCTGAGCCGGGCTGTGCTGTGCTGAGCCGGGCTGTGCTGTGCTGTGCTGACAAGCCTGGTATACCGGCTGATGAAACACGACACGCCCCAGGCGGCGGGACGCGGCTGCCAGCCAGCCATCGAGCGGCCGCCATCGCCGCCGCCGGCTGAGTGGGATGGAATGGGCTGCCCGTGGGGACACTCCGGGGATGTCAGCAGCTGTCCCATGGCCTGAAGGTCACTGTCTCACGGCGACCGGGACGAATATCTCTCCTGGAACAAGCTCGATCCCCTCCAGATGGCCGGGCAGCGGTGGGACGTATGTTATGTAGATACGAGCGGGGATGCGTTGGATGTGCCTTCTGCAACTTCTCGTAACCGACGGACTCCTTTTCCTGACCATCTCCGTTCGACTGTGGTGTGTGCAGACTGGGGGCGTAGTGCTGTATTGGGAGTCAGCTCCGCTTGGCTCAGCCTCTGTGGGAGGAGCTGCCCGGACCAGCACACATGGCCCCGACAGTCGGCCGACAGCGTATCATTTGTCGGCGGCAGATTGCACTCCGCGTGGGCGCTGCTCTTCAGCGCGAGACCAATGCTCCACTTCCTCTCTCTCTCTCTGGATGGGGTGGTGTGGGCGGGACGGGGAGGGTTTCTGCTGCTGCTGCCGCTGCTGCCGGCGGTGGCGGCGCTGCTGCGGTGACTCGGCGACTCTGACTCCGGGACTCTGACTCTGCTCGGTCCGTCTGTCTGTCTGTTCGGCGCGCCGTGTCAACATCGATCTGCGTCGGACTGGGCCGGGCGGCGGCGGCTGTTCGGCTGGCGCGCTCTCTCGGTCGGCGCGCCGAATTGGCCGCCGCCCCGCCCGCCCCCCGGCGGCACCACTATCGACCCCCGGGTCAAGGGGGTGGGGACGGGGGACGGGTGTTCACGCCACTCCTAAAGACCAGGGCACTGGGAGGGACGCTATCGAGTCAGTAGTTAACGGTCATCTTGGCTGGATCTTGGGCGTTAGGTTAGTCTGGAATCTAGACCACTGCACCGGTTAGGGTTGGGGTGGTGCATCGATTTGAGATCCCTGGCTAGGGGTGGGCGTCTGGAACAGCATCTGGACTGGATCCTGGGTTTCTGGGAAAGGATGTACCGCGAATCTTGTTCAAGGCTTGATCCTGGGGTGATGGGCCGGAATTAGGACTGCGCCGTGTTGGAGCTCAGCCGGCTGATCCGGTGTTAAGACGCGACTTTCGTCCGCGGCTCGATGCGGCGGAATTGAAAGTCCGGACTCAGGTGCTACCGGTGTCAGTGTGGAGCTCTGACAGATCGAGAAACGGCTCCAAGCCGGCGGCATTATCCGACTGGGTCGGGTCAGGCCCAGGCGAGGCTGGAAGCAATGTCGGTGTTTGCGCTGGCCGCTAATGTGACGGAGACACAGTGCTGCGTGTCTGCTGAGCGGGGAGGAGGGGGCGGGGGCGGGAGATTGCTGTGTGGTGGCTGCTGGATGGGGAGATAGAGGGGGAGGGGGTCGGGTCGATAGACCCCCGCGGCACAATGGATGACGAGAGGAAAACGCCCATAGCCGAACGACGCACCACGATAGAATGCCTCCGGCATATATGTGGTCGCCGGGCTGCATATTTCCCAAGTGTATACAGCTGGCGGGCGTGTTTAGATATAGCAACCACTTGGGAGACGTAAGCCACTCAAAAATATAAATAATTATTTTATTTTTTGGGAGGCGTCGCCTATACTTCGGTCCCCAACATTTCTTACGGTTTTCAATATACTTGCATTTTTTTTTGGGGATACAAAATATTTTTGGGAAACAATTTCCACAAATCAAACTTTTCAAACATATTTAAAATCTGGAGGAGAAATTGGAGCACTAAGTATAGACCACGGTAATCTAAGTATAGACGATGCCCCCTAAAAAATCGGATTAATATCTATATTTTTGACTAACTTACCGTTGTCTTCCTAAGTGGTTGCTATTTCAAAACATGCCCACCAGCTGTATACACTTGGGAACTATTCCGCCGGGATAGATCAGCTAATGTGGAAAATTGGACGGTGAGAAAGAACAGATACGGCATGCCTCGATGCCAACGGTGAGATAAGTTAGCTATTCAATACATGTTGACGGATCAAAGGGCTGTTTGGAATGAGATGCGACTGTTGGGATCGAGTACCCGTGGGGTAGACAAAAGATTCGATGTATAAATCGGGGAGGTATGGGTGGCTGGTAGTCTCGAACTGGGAGAAGTATGGGCTGCTGGGTGGACAGCTATGGGGTGTAACGGAGGGGAGGAGTTGGGGAATGGTTACAGGACGAACACGGAGGTGCTGCAGCCGTCTGAGCGGAGGTGCTTAGCCGACTGACCCTTCGTCTCTGTGTGTGTGTGTGTGTGTCCTGTGCTGTATGGTGCCGCGGCTCTGTGTTTGTGTGTATGTGTGCGAGCATAACTGCTGTGTGTACGCGTGTGTTGTCCCGTCCCCCTGACGTGTGACCTGACCCCGCCGTCCCCCTGACGTGTGACCTGACCCCGCCGTCCCCCTGTCGTGTGACCTGACCCCGCCCGTCCCCCTGACGTTGTGACCTGACCCAGCCGTCCCCTGTCGTGTGACCTGACCGCCGTCCCCCTGACGTGTGGACCTGACCCCTGCCGTCCTTCCTGTCGTGTGCCTGACCCCCGCCGTCCCCCTGACGTGTGAACTGACCCGCCGTCCCTGTCGTGTGACTGACCCGCCGTCCCCCTGACGTGGTGACCTGACCGTCCGCCGTCCCCCTGTCGTGTGACTGACCGCCGCCCCTTGTCGTGTGACCTGACCCCGCCGTCCCCTGTCGTGTACCTGACCCCGGCCGTCCGCCCCTATCGCTGCGTGTAGAGCAGTGTGAACCTGACCCCCGCCGTCCGCCCCTCATCGCGAACGTGTAGAGCAGTGTGACCTGAACCGCCGCCCGTCCGTCTCATCGCTTGCGTTAGAAGCAGTGTGGAACCTGACCGCCGCGTCCCCCCTCATCGCTACGTGTAGAGCAGGTGGTGACATGACCCCGCCGTCCGCCCCTCATCGCCTGCGTGTAGAGCAATGTGACTGAACCCCCGCGTCACGCCCCCATCGCTGCGTGGTAGAGCAGTGTGCCTACCCCCGACGTCCGCCCCTCATCGCTGCGTGTAGAGCAAGGTGTGACCTGACCCCGCCGTCCGCCCCTCATCGCTGCGTGTAGAGCAGTGTGACCTGACCCCGCCGTCCGCCCCCATCGCTGCGTGTAGAGCAAGGAGGCCGGCATCCGCACGCTGGTGGCGCTCGATGACCAGGGAGGTGGGTATGATACATGAGAGGCGGCGCTGACCGGCCTGTTGCACGGGCCGGCAGAAAGTGCTGCTAGCGCACCCCCCCCCTTCCCTGCCCTGATGTCACGTGTTGTCACCGCGCATGACCAGTCTGTGTCGCCCGCACTATGTAGTTACTCAGAGCTGTGTTGTGTATGCTGTTTTATTTACGAGCACCAGCTGATTGACTGTCGTACTTATCTAGTGAGCTGCTGGCGTGCGCCGCTTGAGTGCTTTGGTTCCGTTCGATTTCCATCCCGATTGCTCGCACGCCTGTGCTTCTTGTTTGTTTGCTTGCTGTTGACCACGTTCGATCGATGTCATGGTTACGCAGCTTATATGTGTCTGTTGGTTTTGTTGATTGGTCATGCCATGTTTGTCAGCCTGTGTCTATCTGGGTGTGTGCGAGCGGGGACCGTCAGACGTGCTCTGCAATCCTGCATTACTGATGACTCTGAAGTCGATCTCGATCCTGGCCCGATCCGCCGGCTGTGGACACAGTGGACACAGTGGACACAGCGGACACAGCGGACACAGCGGACACAGCGGACGCAGCGGACACAGCGGACACAGCGGACACAGCGGACGCAGCGGACACAGCGGACACAGCGGACACAGTGGACACAGTGGACACAGCGGACACCGTGGACACCGTGGACACCGTGGACACCGTGGACACCGTGGACACCGTGGACACCGTGGACACCGTGGCACCGTGGACACCGTGGGAACGTGGAACCGTGGACACACCGTGGACACCGTGGAACCGTGGAACGCGTGGACAACCGTGGACACCGTGGACAGCCTGTGGACACCGTGGACGACCGTGGCAACGTGGACACCTGGACACCGTGGGACACCGTGGACACCGTGGGACACGTGGAACCGCGACACCGCGGACACCGTGGAACCGTGGACACCGTGGAACACGTGGACACGCGTGGACACCGTGGACCACCGTGGACACCGTGGACAAACCGTGGACACCGTTGGACACCGTGGACACCGTGGACACGTGGACACCGTGGACACCGTGGACACCGTGGACACCGTGGACACCGTGGACACCGTGGACACCGTGGACACCGTGGACACCGTCCGGTGCACGTGCTCATACTACAGTGGACTACAATGAATGGCGCTCCGAATGGCTGAATGTGTCCGAGGCGGCCGACTGGACCGCTCCGAACAAACTCCTGTGCTGTGCCGGACCGCTCCGAACAAACTCCTGTGCTGTGCCGGAGCGCCGCCAACTTAGCCGTCACTCGGAGCGGACGAGGCTAAATCGTCGACACGAACGGCGCCGCCGGCGTGCCCTGATTTCCCCCGGCGCGGCGGGGCGGAACGATGCAGTGTTCGGCTGCAGTGGTGCTCGGCGCCGACTGCTGCAGTCAGATGGACACGCTGTATTGTGGCGAGATCAGAATCCGCAGCTCACTGGTTCACTGACGGTCAGCTGATGGCAACACAGGCACGCGTAGTCGTCATTCTAACCGATGTTGTTGTTCATTGCGATGATTTGGCGATCTGCCACTTCGCGGTGATGTAAGTCAGAGGTATCTTAACCGAATTTCCTCGACTTCGTTACGTTCGTGGCAGTGAGCGCAATCAATAATATGTGACCACTGAACTCTATAGAGATGGAAGGCGCATTGGCCGGCAGACTGGTCTAATGACGGCGGCCATATTGGCACTCACAAAAGCAGTCGGCGGTCTGTGTTAAAGGATAGGCGGGCGGGCACCCCGGCTGACATTTAACAATATATTGAGCGAACTACTAGCCGTATAGCAATATGACCACCACCTTAATGTTCCAAATTGAATGCATAATTATTTTAGGATTTTTTATTTTTTATTTTGTTTTTGCACCACAAAATTATTTTCGCCTATAATTATTCTGCATTCAATTTGGAACATTGTGGTGGTAGTAATTCTGCGCTACCGCCATTTTTCCGCTACTCCTGAAAAACCTGAGGGGGGGGGGGGCGGAAATCAACCCCCCCTGCAGTGCGCGGGTTAACACAGACCGCCGACTGCTTTTGTGAGTGCCAATATGGCCGCCG
Source organism: Semibalanus balanoides (assembly GCA_014673585.1). NCBI lineage: Eukaryota > Metazoa > Arthropoda > Thecostraca > Balanomorpha > Balanidae > Semibalanus > Semibalanus balanoides. The sequence continues at coordinate 25,925 of VOPJ01006152.1, forward strand.
TCATTAGACAACTCGGCCAATGGGGTCGCAGCGGCATAGCCTCCCTGTGCATGTGACTCACTTAAGCTACAGGTAGTATATACAGACATGTAGCCACTACAGGTATGTAGGCCTGTCACGGTCGGCAACGAAGGCGGTCGTCGTCGTCGGCGGCGGTGGCGGCGGCACTGTAGCGGCCACTGTAGCGGGACACTGTTAGCGGGTCGCGGCACGCTATAACGTACGGCGTCTTTATGGCTGTATGGTGCGGCAGCTCTTTACGGCTGCAATGCATACACCGCCTGCCGGCCGGTGTGCCGGGGGACGGGCAGATCGATGGCGACTGGACGGCACTGGTGACCGCTGCCGTGGCCTGCCGTGGCCGTGGGAACGACCGAAACGCCGCCGAAAACACGACGAGCTGGCGCCGGGTGGCAACGTCTACCGTGACCGTCTGATGACGACCGTCTGCTGACGGCTGCTGACGGCTGGCTGATGACCGCTGACTGATGAACACTGACTTCTCGTACCCGTGGGAGCCGACTGATGACTTGACCGTCGTGTCGGCACTGCCGGTTCGGCATAGCCAGCAGCTGTACTGGAGAGCGCTGCCGCCGTCCCCGGAGGCTTCTCTCGCGCCCTCGCCTGACAGCGGGCCGGACCGCGCTGCCGCCGTGCCCGGAGACTTCTCTCGCGCCCTCGCCTGACAGCGGGCCGGACCGCGCTGCCGCCGTGCCCGGAGGCTTCTCTCGCGCCCTCGCCTGACAGCGGGCCGGACCGCGCTGCCGCCGTGCCCGGAGGCTTCTCTCGCGCCCTCGCCTGACAGCGGGCCAGACCGCGCTGCCGCCGTGCCCGGAGGCTTCTCTCGCGCCCTCGCCTGACAGCGGGCCGGACCGCGCTGCCGCCGTGCCCGGAGGCTTCTCTCGCGCCCTCGCCTGACAGCGGCCCGGACAGCGCTGCCGCCACGTCCGTCGCTCGCCGGCTGCTCTCGAAAGGCTCCGCCGCCGCCACCGTCGCCGCCGCTGCCGTTGGTCGCCAGCGATAATGTCCAGCTTCCGAACGATAACCGTACTTTACAGCCGTCCGTCTGCGACCGGCCGGAATATTTCTCCTCCGAACCGACTGAGCTGGTTAACCGCTGGAGCCAATCTCGGCCGCTGGCCCGTCTGAGGCCTCTACCACCGTCTGCCTGTCTGCCAGTGTCTGTCTGTCTGTGTCTACATCACGGCTCCAGGGTGTCTGGCCGTCTGGCCGTCTGGCCGTCTCGTCTGACGGCTGGGACTCGGGATGACGTCACTGTTCGATACCGTGCGGCGCCCCGCTCTCACGAGTCAGCCGAGCTGGCGGTGAACTCGGCTGAGCTGAAGTCAGCATCCCCCCCCCTGCCGCCCCCGCTCTCACGAGTCAGCCGAGCTGGCGGTGAACTCGGCTGAGCTGAAGTCAGCATCCCCCCCTGCCGCCCCCTGCCGGCTCACAGAGGCCGACTCCATCTGTCGTCACCGCCGAGAAATGTCACATGCGAGGCAGGGGCCGGCGGCGGCTCTAGCGGCCGGCACGGGGTTCTCGAGGTCGGGTGCTGTCATGGAAGCTCCTGGAGTCACCCGTCTATGATATAAGTACATTCGTCGTAGAAAATCAGAAGAGCGCGGATGACTTAGCTTGCTGCACCTCAGCATCGCACTGTTTCGTGCAGCTAACGATAACGTCGATTTTGTTTCCGTTCGTATCTCAGTGTATAGCCACGGGAAACTAGCGACTGCTGATCCATTCATCGAATGGGTGCTAAATAACCAAGTTGTTTATGCGCCTAAAGCCCTCATCGAGTCGTCATCCTCATCATATTCATCAGAGACACTTGTTAACATCAAGTCGCGTGTGTACGTAGTATATACCGTGCCATTGCGGGAATCACCGACAGCTGTTGCCTGACTGAGGTCTCGGGGCTGCATACGGTCTGCGACCTCAGCGGCGTAGTACCCCGCAGCTCTGGCGGCCGGTACTCAGCGGCGTGGCTGTGCGTGGAGGCCGGATTATGGGCTAGGTAGGTCGGCCGGCGTGGGTGGCGTGCTGCGGAGGCGGCTCCTGTGGAGGTGGTGCCGGCCGGCTGGTTCTCCCTGGCTGGATCGATTGGACGTGTGTGGTGGCCGGACCGACCCGCAGGTCAGCCGACCACAGCGGACCGTGGGAGGACCGCGGCGGGACCACAGCGGACCGCGGCAGGACCACGGCGGGACCACAGCAGGACCACAGCGGGACCACAGCGGACCACGACAGGACCACGGCGGGACCACAGCGGACCGCAGCGGGATCGCGGCGGGACCACGGCGGGACCACGGCAAGACCACGGTGGGACCACGGCGGGACCACGGCAAGACCACGGCAGGACCACGGCAAGACCACGGCAGGACCACGGCGGGACCAATGCCGGATTAGTGATGGATCACGGCAGAACCAATGTCGGACCACTGCTGCCACCTGAGTGCCTCACAGGCCGCGGCTGGGCGCTGTGTTATTCACAGCCGCCACGAGGTCCGGCTCCATGCTCCACACGTTGTGGTCGAGAGTGTTGAATGGCCTGGCCGTGCCTGACTGACAGCTGGCTGCCGCCTGGGGGTGACGGTGAGCTGTGGGCGGCCCCTGCGAGTCCAGCAGGTGTCTGTTAACTGCCCTGAGCTTAGCAGACAGCGCTCTGAGAAGACGAAACTGGCCGCCGCCTGTTGACTCAACCGGCTATGGTTAGATAGTAGATGGCTATATTCAGATTAGAAGCTATTGAGGCTGGTGGGATTTATTGACGATATATGGCAACTCGATGAAGTGTGATGGTGTTTGAACGGTCGGATCATGTCATAGACGAGTGTTCGGCATTGTGTCTGTACTGTGAGTCGGTGTGAGAGTGCGTGTCGGTCTTTGAGGCGTGGTTTCGGCTGTTTGCGGTATTATACGGTCAGTCTTGCCAGGTGTATTACAAAACAAAACATCTTACTCAGACAATATCCCACACGATACAGAACACAACAGAATATACACATTACACAACAGGACAAAACTCCGCCGCGTCGTCAACGCAAGGCAGAGTGTCCTGCTCTGCGGCACAGTCTAACCTGCCAGGCAGTATACTGCCCTGCGGTACAGTCTAACCTACCAGGCAGCCGGCCGGACCGAGCGGCGCTCGGCCGTCGAGTGCCTGGCGGTTGGTGCATGGTGGCCAAATCCAGATAATTGGGGAAATGGATGGATGACAACATTGGTTTGTTTTATCAAAAATGATAGCACGTAGGAGGTGTCCGGGCCTAAAAACATGAAATTTAGGTAATCATTTTCATGTCGTTTTAGAGTGGGACACCCAATTTCATGCTATCACATCTGGCCGCATTAAATAATTTTGTCACCCCTTCCCTAACTCTTTGAATTTGACCACTATGATTTCCTGGACCCTGCGGTTGGCTGCGGTTCGGCGGTCAGCAGTGGTCGGCAGCCGTGGTGATAACGGGAAGGCTTTACCGAGACTTCAGACCAACTTCTGCCAGTCTCTTGTGCCCGCCTGGTACCGGTCCTGACCGGTGCTGACACGCGGCTCGACCTGTGCATCACGTATGAGCGCACACACTGACGGCGGGATCCAGCAGGCGACAACGCTGCGGTGCCGGCACCTGCAGGTGCGATGACGAGTCTCGGCGAGGGCGGTGACCGGATCTCGGCTGCAGCCACCGGTGGCACGCGCCACAGGTGCCTACTCCGGTGACGGGAGTGCTGGTGAACCTGTCGGAGCAGAGGTAGAACGTCTCTGGTGAACCTGTCGGAGCAGAGGCAGAACGTCTCTGGTGAACCTGTCGGAGCAGAGGCAGAACGTCTCTGGTGAACCTGTCGGAGCAGAGGTAGAACGTCTCTGGTGAACCTGTCGGAGCAGAGGTAGAACGTCTCTGGTGAACCTGTCGGAGCAGAGGCAGAACGTCTCTGGTGAACCCGTCGGAGCAGAGGCAGAACGTCTCTGGTGAACCTGTCGGAGCAGAGGTAGAACGTCTCTGGTGAACCTGTTGGAGCAGAGGCAGAACGTCTCTGGCGGGCGTGGTCGAAATGCCTCCGCCGCTGTACACGTCCATCATCTAGTTTCACTACACAGTAGGATCTGTCCATCGATACAATCCTGCCTGGAATCCAGTTAGGACCGCCTGCTATCTGTGGGAGGCAATACATGTATACCTCACTTCCAACCTGAAAATCTCGACGCTGTGTCACCACATTCGGGCTCATGCTGCTGCGAGTTATCGTAATTGTGTCCATCTCTGGCTGCTGTATCTGATGTGCTGTGGACTGTGGTGTCCTGCGTGGTAGCATCACCTGCCTCAGTCTCAGTGGTGTCTGTGGTGTGTTGTTTGGGTCCCTGTGGACGGAAGCCTCAGTCTCAGCTGGGTCGGTACTGCTCCTCTCCCGGTAGGCGAGTGACTCCGGCATTAAGGTGGTGTGTCTGCTGTGTGTTGTTTGGATCCCTGTGGATGGCAGCCTCAGTCTCAGCTGGGTCGGTCCCGCTCCTCTCTCGGTAGGCGAGTGACTCCGGCATTAAGGTGGTGTGTTGTTTGGATCCCTGTGGATGGCAGCCTCAGTCTCAGCTGGGTCGGTCCCGCTCCGCTCCCGGTAGGCGAGTGACTCCGGCATTAAGGTGGTGTGTCTGCTGGATGGCAGCCTCAGTCTCAGCTGGGTCGGTCCCCGCTCCTCAGCCGTAGGCGAGTTACTCCGGCATTAAGGTGGTGTGTCTGGGTGGGTCCGCTCCTCTTCTGGCCGGTAGCGAGTGACTCCGGCATTAAGGTGGTGTGTTTGTTTGGATCCCTGTGGACGGAAGCCTCAGTCCTCAGCTGGGTCGTACGCTCCTCTCCCGGTAGGCGGTGACTCCGGCAATTAATGGTGGGTGTGTCTGGCTGGATGGCAGCTCAGTCTTCAGCTGGGTCCGGTCCGCTCCTCTCCCGTAAGCGAGTGACTCCGGCATTAAGGTGGTGTGGTTCTGCTGGATGGCAGCCTCAGTCTCAGCTGGGTCGGTCCCCGCTCCTCTCGCCGTAGGCGAGTGACTCCGGCATTAAGGTGTGTGTCTGCTGATGGCAGCCTCAAGTCCTCAGCTGGGTTCGGTCCCGCTCCTCTCCCGGTAGGCGAGTTACTGCCGGCCATTAGGTGGTGTGTCTTGGGTCGGGTCCGCTCCTCTCGCCGGTAGGCGAAGTGACTTCCGGCATTAAGGTGGTGTGTTCTGCTGGATGGCAGCCTCAGTCCTCAGCTGGGTCGGTCCCCCGCTCCTCTGCCCGGTAGGCGAGTGACTCCGGCATTAAGGTGGTGTGTCTGCCTGGATGGCAGCCTAGTCTAGCTGGGTCGGTCCCCGCTCTCTCACCCGGTAGGCGAGTGACTCCGGCATTAAGGTGGTGTGTCTGCTGGATTGGCAGCCTCAAGTCTCAGCTGGGTCCGGTCCCGCTCCTCTCCCGGTAGGCGAGTGACTCCGGCATTAAGGTGGTGTGTCTGGGTCGGTCCCCGCTCCTCTCCCGGTAGGCGAGTGACTCCGGCATTAAGGTGGTGTGTCTACTGGATGAGCAGGGCGGTGAGTTGCAAGTTGTCCATGTGTGTGTGTGTGTGTGATGGGGGAGTTTACAGTGAGGATGGTGGCAGATGGCTCGTGGACGGCGCGAAGTGAAGACATTGACTAACAAGTGCTGCATGGAGCATTACATATTTTTGGGAAACTAATGGGAGCGCTGTTTTTCGGAACATATGAACCCAGCTACATAAAACAAAAATGTGCAGCAGTATTTGTCACGGTCTTCACCTCGGCCTGGCTCTGTGTCTGTGTGTGTGGGCATGGGTTTGGTGGGGCTTTATAGCGGCAGCGCTGGCCGCTATAAACCTGGCCGTGGGCTGTGTGACCAGGCCGTGCCCTGCTGGCCGTGCCCTGCTGGCCGTGCCCTCAGCAGGCCGTGCCCTGCTGGCCGTGCCCTCAGCAGGCCGTGCCCTGCTGGCCGTGCCCTCAGCAGGCCGTGCCCTGCGTGCGGACAGTGTGGGGTGGTGTCTGTTTGTGGTCGGGTTGTCCTATGGTGGAGTTGAGATGATTATTTTTCGGTTTGATGGCTCGGTTGGAAGTGATTACAAATGTGTTGTGCACTGTATGTTCGCAAGGCGTCTTGCATGTGGCGCAAGTTAGCGTAAGTTAGCGTCTGTTTTAGTTTCTAGTGCATACATGCACTACACTAGATACATGCATGTGCAATGTGCATACATTGGAGATACGTACTGGCATAACTTAATCATGTTGCAGCCTACCGATTACAGTTGATGGGTCAAAATAGTTTTTGTTGTGTGGTTAGAACAACTTAGTACATATATTTATTTGTGCATTATGGTTGATGCTAGCATGAGCCCCGGATTTGCACTCCACGTTCTACTCAGTGCCGCTAATTAATTATCTCCCAAAGAGTGGATTATTCCGGTCTGGGTATACGCCGGACAGCGATTATTTTCCAACCAGTCGCCAGCATGTGGCCCGTACTGAAGTTCCCGTCGGTCGCTACACATATTGTGGCCAGGAGCGATGTTGTTTTGACACAAGGGTTCTACATTACATCTCCCTGGTCTGGCTTCGATTTGTGATTTTTGGACATTCAGAATTCTGTATGAATTATGCATGACGTATTTATAAATGGTTTCGTATTTTCAGGCGGCGCATGCTGAATTGTGTTGAACTTTTTTCTGCTATTAGTGTCTTTTGTTCGCCGTGGCATCTTATGTTGGTGTTATTTTGTTGATTTGTTATTTTGTTTATTTTCTAGAGTCAAGAAGTTGGTACAAAGACGCTGGTTAATATACACACACAAGGCGGTAAGCACTTGTCGAGTGTTCCACGGTTTTCATCTAATTGCTCTAACATTTCACTAACATTTTAATTGATACTCCTTCAATTATCTGCTAGAAGAGGTGCTCCAGAGTCCGGCTTTGAAGCTTTGGGGGCAACATGCCTGGTGTGCGCTGTTGTGTTAGTGATTTGTGCATCTAAGTTTTATCGTCATCTTACTTCAGCTCCTGTAGCAACTGCACTCCCTCAGTCATTCCGTTAACAGTCATACAATATGTCAATAGTCAATAGTTATAGCTATAGCCATGAGCGAATTATTTACTAACCGCATGATAACGTAATGAAATTGTTCTTAGCCGTCGCACAGGCGACACAGTCGTTGATGCTCGCACTCACCAACGGTGTGCATGTTTCTGTTTTTTCCTGTTTCGGATCCAATTTGTCTCTTCGTAATCATTTTGATTATTCTTGATTGCGTACTCTTGGCAAGTAATCAACATAAACATCACAGACTGGACACCTATTGTCACATCTCTGCATACCTAGCCCCGGAGTACCGTGTATACTGCACGCATTGTGTGTATGTCTGTATGTATGTATATGCATGTCTGATGTTTGAGCGTGTGGCGCCGTGCGGCCACCATTGCCGCGTTACAGAGCAACTGGATAGGATCGAAGAGGGTATGGACCAGATCAACGCCGACATGCGGGAGGCGGAGAAAAACCTCACCGGCATGGAGAAGTGCTGCGGCATCTGCGTGCTGCCCTGGAAAAAGGTGAGCTTCGTCATACATCATTCCCTCCTCCTCCTTCGTACCTTCCACCAGTAGTTATATTATGCCCTCCTCCTGCACACCGTCCACCAGCAGTCAGACAGGTAGTATCAGTCGAGACATTACCCACTACTTTGATGGCCGTACTGGTTATGACACTATCTTGTTTATGCTAGGCTGTTATTGACATACGTTTTTTGCCGCTGGATCTGCCAGCAACAAGCTGTTGTTGTCCGGCATCGTCACATTTCTTTCGATATTGTAGTCCCTTGACTGAGGTTGGGCAAACGCTTTGGCGTACCCACTTGAGTGTAGCCTGCATTGGGAAAAAAGGACAGACTCCATCCCTGTAAATGTCTTATGGTTTTATGTTTTTTCCTTTTACTAAATGACAGTTGACAGATCACTGTCCACCCCAGCAAAGTTACGCTGAAAGCAGGCGCCGCTACTGCCACCTCTGATCTGTTTCTGTAACTAAAACTGTACTGCCGTCCACAGGGTGGCCAGTTCAAGGAGGACGATGGCACCTGGAAGCGTAACGACGACGGGAAGGTGGTGAACAGCCAGCCGCAGAGGGTGATGGACGACAGGAACGGTATCGGCCCCGGCGGCGGGTACATCGGCAGGTCAGTTAATCACAGAGCAGGGTGGGACAGAGAGGGTTGGATAGGATGGGACGGGACGTAGTAGGGTGGGATAGGATGGGACGGGACAGAGCAGGGTGGGATATGATATGATGGCACGGGACGGAGCAGGGTGGGATATGATGGGACGCGCGACAGCAGCAGGGTGGGGATATGATGGGACGGACAGAGCAGGTGGGATATATGGCACACGGAACGGAGCAGGGTGGGATATCTGAAGGACGGGACACGAGCAGGGTGGGATATGATGGACCGCGGACGAGCAAGGATGGGACAGGCATGGGACGGGACGTAGTAGGGTCGGGATATGAGGATGGGACGGGAACAAGCAGGGTTGGGGATAGGATGGGGACGGGACCAGAGCAGGATGGGTAGGCAATGGGACGGGACGTAGTAGGTGGGAATAGGACGGGACGGCGAACGTAGTAGGGTGGGGATAGGATGGGACGGGGACGTCGTCAGGAGTGGGATACGGAATGGGAACGGACGTAGTAGGTGGGATAGGAGGGACGCAGGACAGAGCCGAGGATGGGATATGATGGCACGGACGGAGCAGAGGGTGGGATCTGATGGGACGGGACAGAGCATGGTGGGATATGCATGGACGGGACAGAGCAGGATGGGACACGGATGGACGGACGTAGGTAGGGTGGGAATATTGATGGGACGGACAGAAGCCAGGTGGGAATAGGAATGGGGAGAACGGGACCAGAGCAGGAAGGGATAGGATGGGAGGACGTAGTAGGGTGGGATAGGAATGGGACGGACGTAGTGGGGGTGGGATAGGAATGGGACCGGGACTCAGTAGGTGGGATAGGATGGGACGGGACGTAGTGGGTGGGAATAGGATGGGACGGGACAAGCAGGGTGGGATAGGATGGGACGCGACGTAGTAAGGGTGGGATAGGAATGGGACGGAGAGCAGGGTGGGATAGGAGTGGGACGGGACGTAGTAGGGTGGGAATAGGAAGGACGGGACAAGAAGGCAGGGTGGGATATGTGAAATCGGGTACGTCGACGTAGTAGGGGTAGGGGAATAGGCATGGGACGGGACAGAGCAGGGTGGGATAGGATGGGACGGGACAGAGCAGGGTGGGATAGGATGGGACGGGACGGAGCAGGGTGGGATAGGATGGGACGGGACAGAGCAGGGTGGGATAGGATGGGACGGCACAGAGCAGGGTGGGATAGGATGGGACGGGACGGAGCAGGGTGGGGTGGAACTGTAAACGATTTGACAGCGCGGCTGTGTCGAGTTGGCTATTGACTCTTTGGCTCCGTTAATGTTAAGCTAAATAGCGATGTGACTGAAGACAGCCGCGACCTTTTCAGTTCAGTTCAGTTCAGAGTATTTTATTAACATAAATACAATCAAAATGAAAATATATTAGCGGATGCGCAAAAAGCAATGGCTTAAATTAAAGCGCGGCGCTCGCTAGAGGAGTAAACTAGAGTAATACAGGCAACGACAAAAGTCCAACATAAACAGCCTAACAGAGATAACATACAATACATAAGAGAATAAACTGAATCAGGGATCGGACAGCGCCAACCCCGCCAACGACCCTCCGAGCAACCGTTTAATTCATGAAAGGTGTCTCCAGGCACCGGGCAGCCGAGGTCAGGTCAACAAGTGGAATGGGTATGTGCTTAATGTTGGGGCGTTGGAGATGAATCGACGGGTGCGTATAACGAATGTTTGTAAATGGTAGGGCAATGAGCGTTCCTTGGCTTTTGTTGATATTTTTGCCAAAAAGGAGGATGTCAATTTTTCTTTGAGCCGGAAGGTTGTCAAAGTTGGGTATGATAGTTTGTATCGCGCATGATAGTTGTGATCGATGAGTATTATGTAGGGGGCACCAAGAGTATTAATGGATGGTATCTTCGTAACGGTGCCCGCAGGTGCATGATGGACTTGGTGTGCTGTGGTGTTGGATTCGGAAGAGGTGTGCATTCAGTGACGTTAATCCGACGCGAAGTCTTGTGTGGTGTGTGTTGCCTGTTTTAGTGCCGTATGAGTGTAACCCTGGTGGTTCTGGTGCCCCCCAAAATCGCTCCCAGAACTGACAGAGCGAAGTCCAGTAGCCAGGGAAAGGTTTGGGTTGCGCAAAGCTGCAGGGAGTAGATTCCACTGTCTGATAGTGGAAGGGATATACGAACGGTGGGAGTATGTGAGGCGAATTGGAGGGATGGAAAGGAGGTGTGCGTTTCGCAGTCTGAGTCCGGTAGCATCTTGTCTTGTGTTTGTCAGCATGTCTGTCACATATGAAGGAAGAGGAGGATAGTCATAGTATAGGCGGTAATAGACCTGGCCTGACCCTTACTTGTCCGACCCTCCCGAACCCGGCCAGACCCGCCCCTCACCGCACCGTCGCTCTGTCTGCAGGATCACCAACGACGCGCGTGAGGACGAGATGGAGGGGAACATGGAGCAGGTGAACACGATGGTGGGCAACCTGCGCAACATGGCCATGGACATGGGTTCCGAGCTGGACAACCAGAACCATCAGGTCGAGAGGATAAGCGCCAAGGTACGGAACCAAACGACGAGAGCCGACAGTTACAGCGAGGGAACCACAGCTAAGCGAACTGTGGTGCTGTTACAGGACCGGCTGGCACATGGAGCCATGGTTTGTGTGATATCTGGTGTGGACTGTGTTCAGAGTGTGTCTGGTGTGGGCTGTGTTCAGAGTGTGTCTGGTGTGGGCTGTGTTCAGAGTGTGTCTGGTGAGGGCTGTGTTCAGAGTGTGTCTGGTGTGGGCTGTGTTCAGAGTGTGTCTGGTGTGTGACTGTGTTCAGTGTGTGTCTGGTGTGAGGGCTGTGTTCAGAGTGTGTCTGGTGTGGGGGCTGTGTTCAGAGTGTGTCTGGTGGTGTGGGCTGTGATCAGAGTTGTGTCTGGTGTTGAGCTGCTGTGTTCAGAGTTGTGTCTGGTGAGGGCTGTGTTCAGGGTGTGTCTGGTGTGGGCTGTGTTCAGATTGTGTCTGGTGTGGACTGTGTTCAGATTGTGTCTGGTGTGAGGGTTGTGTTCAGAGTGTGTCTGGTGTGGGCTGTGATCAGAGTGTGTCTGGTGTGGGCTGTGTTCAGAGTGTGTCTGGTGTGAGGGCTGTGTTCAGAGTGTGTCTGGTTTGAGGGCTGTGTTCAGATTGTGTCTGGTGTGTGGGCTGTGTTCAGAGTGTGTCTGGTGTG
>VOPJ01006153.1:0-37334 GCA_014673585.1 Semibalanus balanoides
CTCTCCGTCAGTGGCACCTCCCGCCCCTCTATCCCCTCTCTCTGTCAGTGACACCTCCCGCCCCTCTATCCCCTCTCTCCGTCGGTGGCGACGCGGGCTGTCGCCGACGACGTACTGACTGGCCGCCGGCTGACCGGCGCCGGAATTCTATAAGTTTCGCTCGATGTGATTTACCGTCCTCTCTTGGCCACCGGACGCCTGCTATTAATAACGATAAAACTAATGGATGTAATACGTTTTGATCAATACCATATTTCAGAGAGCGCTCTGTGGCGCGGCGGCCGGATTTAGGAGCTCCAAGTGGGCGGACTGGGCCGTCGCTATCGTCGCGCTGCGCGGCCGCGAGCCGCCGTCGGCCGGGCCGTGTCGGAACCGACGCGATGCTGCTGCGATTAGCTATGCAAATGATGACTCGGCTTGTGCAATCGGACGGCGGCCAGGGCGGCGATTTTTCATCAGTCTCGACGGAGACTGATTAATTTCGATAATTTAGGCCGATAGTTGGAAAAACACGCCCGGAGATTTATCAGCTGCTCATAATTAGGTTCATTATGGAGCGGCACCGGTTAAATCATAGCCCGTCGGCCGGGGTGCTGTAGTCGCATTACGGTGATTAGGCTGACGGCTTTAACATGGCGGTCCGTCTGCTGCAGCCGGAAAGGCTTCAAACTCAACAATGTCTCCGAGGGACTGAGATTCTCAGTGACGGAGGGTTTCTAGAGATGAAAAGCACTCAGAACTCGTGCATATGCTGCCTGCTGGTGGAGAGGGCGTCACCAGGAACAGGGATGCGTGGCTGATGGTTAATATGAAATGAGATGGTGTGAACAAATGCATAATGATGATATAACGGTACGGCGCTCTGGGTAAAAAACTGATGTCATTTGCAGCTCTACTTATCAGGCTCACTCATAATTTTTGTATAGGAGCGTGCGAAACCGCAGCTGTGCTATCAAGTTAACCCGACATTGGCTGGGGTCTGATCTGAACACCATTGACGGAGGGGGGTAAACGCCCCTGATTATCTTCTGAACCAATGATCACAGCGAGACGCACAAGGCGGCATTCGAAAGTGCTTAATAATAATAAAAAATATAAAGCACGCTATACAATTTCAAATTGTGGTTACATGTCAGGTCACGGTCAGGTCAAAGGTCAAAATCAATGTATTTTAGTTGATAGGCCATACTTTCCATCCAAAACCTCTTCACTAACAAAACGTTTAGTTCAACCTCCGGCCAAGACTAAACAATAAGCAACCATGAACACCAAAAGTGCTTTTAAACGTATGATATATATCCCGCATGATCGGAAGAGAGATTATTGGCAAAGATCAAAGATCAAGGTCAGGTCACAAAGGTAACTATGCACAAAAGATATACGAAAGCCACGCAACACATGTTTTATGGATCATTTTACGCGTGGAAAGCGATGGTGATACTCATTTGACCACCATACTTCTTCTAAATGAAGTAAATGTCAAGCTAAGGTCAAAGTAAGGTAAAAAATGTAATTTTTGAAATTGATAAATTCAAAAAAATGTTATCAGTTTTGTCTGAAACATGCAAAAAATCAGTCATTTGTTTGTCTGAATCTTGTCGATAAAAGCAAAAAAACGCAGTTTCGAAGAATGATGTCATGAATTCCCAGCACTGTAAATGCGATCATTCAGTCAAAATGGATATAATTTTAATTTGTTATATGGTAGTTGTTTGCATTTAGAATATCAAAAAATGCTTCGTTTTTGCACAATAGACGTGAAATTGATGTCGAATAAGGTAACCGAAGTTTCACGTTGATAGCGCTAATTGTTTTTTGAATTATAACGAAAAAAACGTCTGGGAGCGGTAAACACCCCTCAGTCAATGCCGGGTTAAGTCAGGTCTGATAATAATAAGTCCAGGCAGGCACAGAATAGTCATCGTGCTCTGGTGCTTCTGGAGAATGACCAGCACAGCCTTTTGGTACGAAAAAACACTCCTTCGAGAATGGTGATCGCATTGCATACTTATGTGCAATGCAATGTCTGTTAATATGCGGACATACTAATGTTCCAAGGCAGGCTGCGCTGTCGCGCATTTTGCCGTATCATATTTGAAGACCTAAAACAATGCACACCAATTATCGCAGCACGGGCTTTTACGTCAGACATAATCAATGCTCATCCCAGCTCCTGTGACACCAAGCATGGTGTTTCTCAAACATCGTGTACAAAATTAGTTTTATTGAAAACTCGTCGTTGGAAGAAGTTCTGCTCCTGTTTCGTGTATGTACTTTGTCACAATCGCTCCTTTGATGAAGTTTCTCTTCGCACGGTTATGCACTTATGAATAATTGCAAACGAAGTTTGTAATTGGATAGTTCTCAACATGAATTACTGCGTGTTAAAACTTGCTTTCGCAGCAATGCAGTTAGTGCATAAATTAAAAAAGAGATATCCACAATCGCAACACCAACACAACAACACAAACCCCAACACATGACCAGCAGCTCAGCTCCGTTTGCTCTGCAGCGCTGTTCCCTTATTGCCCACCATCCGACACCCGCGCTGGGTGTGAGGTCACCGTGTGTGTGTGTGTGTGTGTGTGTGTGTGTGTGTGTGTGTGTGTGTGTGTGTGTGTGTGTGTGTGTGTGTGTTGTGTGTGTGTGTGTGTGTTGTGTGTGTCCAGGGACTATCAATGGCGCTGGGTGCACCATGCGGTGTCCCTATCTCCAATCTTCAAATGTCTGGGTTGGGGTATGCATTTTTTTACTTTTCATGGTATGGAGGCGGGCATGGGTATGGCAATTTTTGAATAATGTCGCTAGAGTATTTTTTACCTGACAACAGATGTTTAACCAGGTAAAATATTTGTTTTATATTTATAGGACACTAGGAACAATAGACTAGGCCATTATGTACTGACAACATAAGGTTACATCGTGGTTAAATAATAAAGAGCAGTAACATCATTTTTTAAACGCATGTCTGTTCCCTAGGTCTTAGCTCCAATGGATGATAATCTTTTGCCGCAAAGTGTTCGATAAGTTCAAATCAGACAGCAACACACATGGTGCCTAATGTTATTTCTCGTTAATATATGAAAGGCAGCAATGCTTAGGGTTTAATGGTTTGAAAATTTTGCGAAAATAATTATCTGCCCTTTTCTGAATCGGGCCCCAATGGGCATGGGTATCAATATTCTTGGAATTTGAATGGGTCTGGTCTGGGTCTGGGCTTGGTGTTCATGGGTTTTGGCTGGGTTGGGCTTGGGGTTTGGGCACCCATGATAGTCTCTGGTGTGTGTGTGTGTGTGTGTGTGTGTGTGTGTGTGTGTGTGTGCGTGTGTGTGTTCCAGTATCGGTTTCCCCGGGTCATGTGACCAGGCGACGGCCGCACAGCTCTGCCGATCTCTCCTGCCGCCACCGCCACCGCCACCGCCACCGCCACCGCCACCGCCACCGCCACCGCCACCGCCAACCTCAACCGCCACATGCCACCGCCAACGACCACCCGCACACCTGCCACCCGCAACCGCCAAACGCACCGCCCACCTGCGCAACCGCCACCGCCACCAGCCACCTGACAACCAGCCACCAGCCACCGCCACCGCCACGCCACCGCACCGCAAACACATTGGACGCCGCCGCCGGCGCCGCCTTCCGCCGCCCGCCAAACCTGGCCACCGGCCACCGCCACCCAGCCACCGCAGCCTGCCACCGCCAGCCGCCACCGCCACCGCCGCCGCGCCGCCGCCGCCAACCAGCCACCGCCACCCGCCACCGCCACCGCCGCCCAGCCGATCAGCCGTGAAGAGGCCTCACGGTACAGCGGGGCGTGGAGCGCCGCGGCCGGCGGCATTAGCGGCGCATCTTTTGTTTTAGTGCTTCCGGTGCGGAGCGCCGAGATTGCGGCGCGTCGTGAGCCAGGTGAGGGGCGCGGCCGCTGACCCGTCACCGCTGGACAGCTGCGGCGGAGAGACGGAGGCAGAGACACGACTGTGCGGAGAGACGGATACAGAGACACGACTGTGGCGGGGAGACGGAGACAGAGACACGACTGTGGCGGGGAGACGGAGGCAGAGACACGACTGTGGCGGAGAGACGGAGACAGAGACACGACTGTGGCAGAGAGACTGAGGCAGAGACACGACCGTGGCGGGGAGACGGAGACAGAGGCACGACTGTGGTGGGGAGACGGAGGCAGAGACACGACTGTGGCGGGAAGACAGAGACAGAGGCACGACTGTGGCGGAGAGACGGAGACAGAGACACGACTGTGGCGGAGAGACGGAGACAGAGACACGACTGTGGCAGAGAGACGGAGACAGAGGCACGACTGTGGTGGGGAGACGGAGACAGAGACACGACTGCGGCGGAGAGACGGAGACAGAGGCACGACTGTGGTGGAGAGACGGAGACAGAGACACGACTGTGGCAGAGAGACGGAGGCAGAGACACGACTGGAGAACGTTTATCAGTGCCGGACAGCATAGCAGAACAAACCAGAACAGAACGCTCACCGATCGGGAATATCGCAAATAGGTTTTAAGGAGCTTAGTTATTAAATATTTATGCTCATATTTATTTACATACTCGTTCATTTAGTCGGATACTTGTCACATTGTCACATAATGCTTTGATATTCCAAGCATTAATACATATTTTAATTATATATAAAAATGCCTTGATCGAAATCCGTATGGTTCGTATTTTGTCACTCAGTTGTGCCCGTTGGAGCAATAACACATCATCGGCATCCCTCGCTATCTTTATTTCCATCAGAACTCTTTGCCCGCATCTCCATCCCACCCCGCCCATCCCGGCCCAGCCCGGCCCGGCCCGGCCCGGAGGCGGTGGGCCTCCGTCGTCTCAAGGCTGTCCGCTGCCGACCCGCCCCCAGCCGGCTGCAGCCAATCATAACGCCGCAGACACCGCCCACCCTGATATCACGGCCTATCAAAATGTTATGACGCGCCCCGCTCCTCATATGACATATTATTTATCGTCGGCGCACGCCGCCGCCGGCCGCCTCGCTGCGGAGGTACAGGCAGAGCCATCTATCCGCAGAGCGGTGAACTAACAGCGGCCGGGCTGAAAGCCTCCCGCCGGCCGCACAGTACATACACACATCTATAGAGCTGAGTCAGTCAGATGTCTTAGCAGCCAAAAGACGCATCCGGCCAGCGAAGGTCGCCAATACAATGTGAGCGATTGTCTCATTCTGGGAACCTGTGACAGCGCAAGAGGAATGGTTCTTAATCAACAGCATTTTCCGGAAGAACGAAGTAATTTGTTTATTTTTCAAGGTTATGGTAGTCAGAGACGGTATTCAAAACGAGAAACGCTATATCGGAGTGTTTAATTTCATGGAAATACTCTACATGGATCACGCGTTCCATATAACTGATCCGAAATGGTTCACTAACGGCTAGAATATCTGCTAGCTACAGTTCATTATGATCACTCCGTTTCAAGATATTCTTTGATGATCATCAACGTTTTTATTAGAGGACTTTTTGCGATCTACAACTTTTCTGATATCGTCCTTACCATGGAAAATTGTCAGCATCATTCCATGCATACTGCATTATATTTATCTCGTGTAGATTTAATACCGTTCAGGATGTCTGCTCTGCAGTTTTAGGCATGGTTTTATTTTCTACCCTGCATAGTTATTTTATCGTGGACTCTTACTGACTGTAATGTCTTACAATTAAATAAAATAGTTCATTCTCAATCAAATCTTTAGACTAATAAGGCGTAAATTCAATGAATAGAATATATGTCATTTTTAGTCTTTTGAAATTCCAGACAAATATTCCAAAAACGAAGAGAACTGTTTAATGCAAAGCCTTTGATGCTCCACGGCAGGGGCGTAGCTCCTCCAGAAAAGTGGGGGAAGGCTGAGGGCGGACAAAATTCACTTAAAGTACGATATTAAAATCTCCAGAAAATGCAGTTTGCCTGGATCTTTCACATGCCTGTTATCCGTTGATCCAGCTGAGATCTGATCTTTTGGTGTCTGTTGTCCGTGCACATGGGACACGGATCAACAGGTTACACAATAAGCCGAGGGATCCACAAAATCTCAGATCCTATATACTTTTATTATGATTCAGTACCTGACCTGGCAGATGAATTTATAGTCAGAAATTGTAGTAAAAATGATCAATAACATGCCAAAATATATATTTTGGCATGTTATTGATCATTTTTACACAATTTCTGACACTGATATACTTTATGCCGAGGGTCCCAGATCCAGCTTCGGGATCCAGGCACGCTGGTAGGTGCCTACCTTTTGCTAATTGTATTATATTGGAAATTAACTACAATAGCCGTTTTCACGATGGCTTATTTTACGCGAAATGTTTTAAAACATTTTAAAATGTTTTAAAATGTTTCAGTGGTAGCCGTCTTTACGATGGGCTAATTCGCGGAGAAAATTAAACCCGCCGTATGGACCGTAAGTAGAGCGAGGGTTAAATGAGTATTTTTCGGACAAAGTCCATCGTAAAGCGGGCAAAACTACTAAAACATTTTAAAACATTTTACAATTTTAAAACATTTCACGCAAAATAACCCATCGTGAAAACGGCTAATATCTATGTTTGTAAATAAGAACAACTTGCAAGGCAATCTGCAGGTACTAAGTATCTACATAGTACAATGCTTATTACATGCACAAAATAAGGACAACAAATTTTGATGTCAGTCCCTACATCTCATTCGTGTGTTTCAAAATCTAAGGTTTGTTTTAAATTAGAGATCCATTGAGATCCCAGATCTTGGCAAATTTGACGCCGAGGGATCTTGAAAGATACCACATCTTCATGCATTTTATACCGAGGGATCCACTGGGATCCCAGATCCAACTCCGGATCCAGGCACCCTACTTGCTTGTCTGTCCAAGTTGGGGTGGTGCAGCAAATTGGGAGGGAGGGGTGGTCATGAAGCCCAAACCTTTAACCTATTAGTGGAAGGGGGCAAATATTGCCCCACCCCTCATGTTTTTCTTAGATATCCCGAAACAGCTACGATAGGTTATGAAACTTCGGAATTTTCCTAAAATTTGATTTCACACTGAGTCAAGATTTTGGTAGTTCGACTTGAACAGAGCGTTTCCAGGCCCAGTTTTGCGAGGGTTTTGCGTCGACAATTGTCGGATAATACTGAAAGCGCGGTCTTCACGGATTCTTTCCGAACTGCCTCAAGGAATGAATAAGTGCATAGCTTTTCACGGTGATTAAATATGTTCAAATTTAGTTGATGGTCAGATATATTGTATTTTTTACGGGTCAGAGGCGGTTTCTGGTACTGAAAAGGGGTGATTTCCAAAATATGAAATACCTAGCTGACAGTCACTCAACAATATTAAAGTGCGGTTAAGCATGAAAATGCTGGAATAAGTTCTCCTTCCTCAATTTTTGGGCATAATTATTACGTCTGAGTTTCAAGGCGTCCAGGTGCACGAGAAAAAGGGTAAACTTTGCATTAGTGATAACGATGTATATACTCGAGCGATTACGGGTTGCAATAAACAAGTATTGAGAATGATGACTGTACTATTATGGAGTCCAGGAGAGGAAATAAATTACATTTTGCAGATGGCGCTCACTCAGAAATCGAAAAAAAAAGGGTGGTCAGTATTATGCCAAGAAACTTTTGATGCATGGGTCCCACAATACATTAACATAACGCAGATTTCCGATGAAACAAAGCAACCAACAGCCGGGTCCTTATTTGAACAATGTTTGAGAGAATAGGCGAGCCAGGTAGGTCCGTAAAAAGTGTCCACGGGAACTTATGTGAATGTTAATTTTGCAAGCAACTTGTAATTGTTGTACTAGTTTATGTGTATTACGGTATTTCAATTTTTATTCCAAAAGGTTTCACCTCCCTTAGAATGGAATCCTGGTACGCCTGGATGGTGAATTTGCAGCATGCAAAATAACTATCTATGACTGCAGTAACTTATCTTAGAATAAATTCCGTGTAGAAGCATGACTGCTGATCATATTTTGTATTACTTTATGCCTCCCTTTTTCGTTAAACCTGTCCCGCCTATGGTACCAAAAAAGCCATAATAACTATATTTTGATGATGTACAATAAAACGATTACTTGGCATTTATTCACGACAAAACCATCAAAAAAAATGCCTTTGATAAGTTACGGCTTTTACCCCAGATTTATGACCTAACACACGTCCCCTAACTATTTTTTGATTTTGAACAGATCGTCGATCACATATCAATTCCTCATCTCACCACTGTCTATCCATCACTGTGATTGAATTAAAGATCGACCTTGATAATGAGCATGGCAGCTTGATTTTGATTGGATCAAAATAGACCCTCTCATTTTTGTACCTTTCCTTGGAGCTCCCGCGCGGGTTGAACACCAACCCTATTTAAGATTTATAACATTTATTTTTTTAGAAATGTAGATCATGTTAAGGTGAATTGATCACCGTTTGATTTTTGAAAATCGGACGGGTAGATCTCGATATCTCCGGGGGGGGGGCGAATATGCCCCCCTGCCACTAATAGGGGTAGCCGGGAGCCTGCCACTAATAGGGTTAACTGAATAAGATCCTACACCCCTGCTCCACACGAAAGTGTCTGCTAAATTCCATGCAACGATGTTTGAAAGACCCGATTCCACTTATGCACAATTTTGCAAGATATTGTGTTACAACAAAGCGGAAGCTAACGCTTAGCGCGTAGGGTTTAACTTTTCATCAAAACATTCTGGGATATCTAACGCGCACGCACAAATAAAAATTTGTGCTTAGCTTGGTTACATTGAAATGTGCAATTAGTTGCATATTGGTGCTGGTGACTTACCACGAATGTCACTGTCGCTTTTGTCTAATTAATTATAATGTTTTCATCTAACAGACCGAACATTAGGCACTTTATACAGATAAATTGAGACACTTGTCCTGTCATGTCATCGGTTAAACTGCCATCGGTTAAAGTCGCCTATTACGCTCATGTTAGATCGATCCTGGAGTACGGCAGTGTCGTCTGGGCGGGTGTGGCCTAAACTCACCTTGACCGTATTGAAAGAATACAACACAAATTCCTCCTTTGGCTGGATAACCAATTTAGGACTGCTAATCGATCCCTAAATTATACCGACTTGCAGATAAAATTCAACATAACTTCACTGAATTCCCGGCGGTGCCAGCACGAGTCACGACCTGTTGTTCTTACAAAACGTGTTTAGGGGTTGCTTATCAACTCACGTTGACAATTGGCCATTCTCTGCCTGTCGCCCGCAGCGTCTTGGCCGTCACCGCAAACTCTTTTACGTCCCTTTTGGACGAGTAACAAGCGTGATGAACGGGCTTTTTATCCAACTGTCTCGAGTGATGAATGAATACGTGGAAAAATTTCTAGGAAGTGACATGTCTCATGGTCCGTTTTATAGTTTTAGAACTGCGGTTGTGGATTATGTTAGATATGTGTCATAGATAGCCGTTTTTCTGCGGGGTGGTTGGGTGGGATATGGTGGTTTGAATCGAATGTGAGTAGGTATTTTACGTGTTTGTATTTATATAGGTGCTGTTACTTCGCCTTTTGTGCTTATAGCTTTTAGATGTTTTTGTTTTTCTTTTTGTCTTTTTGTACTTTTAGTATGTTTTATTCCGTACCTTCGCCTGTTACTGGGGTTTCCTGTCGGCGACCTTATGTATAAATCAATACATAAATAGATAAATAATATATGTTACTTTGCTTGTCGCTGTGGCTGTGTCATATACATTTATTTATTTACGTTCTTAACCCTCGCCTTACGGGGGGGGGGCCTGACAGACCCCTTGAGGTTTTTCTAGAATAACTTTTTACACATGCGGCGCATCTGACTGAAAAATTATAGCAGCTGAGTTTACAACAATTACACGTATCCTTACAAATTTTGATAAAATTGGTCAGGTTGTTTGGGAGATAATGACGTATTTGAAAACAAAATTGTAGAAAATATAGTTTTGCAGCAAATTGCAAGCAGAAAACGGAAATGACATAAAATAACATTCTCTTTAAGATGGCGATCTCGGAGTTCCATTTTTTTGTTTCGTGACCCTAAACAGCAAAAAACGGATATTTTTGGAAAAATCACAAAAATCACGACCTTCAAACATATTTAAAAACCTGGCTAAATGTGACAGAACTGATTATAAACAATACTAAACCCAAATTTCAAAGCAAGATCTCTATTTTTGACTGAGTGATGGCTCCCAAAGCGAAACAAACTTATGACGTTCCTTATTTGGGCCAGATACGAACATTTTTTTTGTATTTCTGAGACAAAACTGGTATAGGAACATCCTTTTTTGTTTGTATTATCAAATTATAATTTGGAGGCTTTCTGATCGCTATTCTGAACGTGATCGAGTCGAGGCTGCTAATGCTAATCGTTCATAGCAATTATTATCTATGGTGACGATTTGCGTGACCTAAGCGGTTATTAACTACCCCATACATAAAACCCAATGCATGGTCAGATAGATATTCAACGACCAACAACTGACGCTAACCAAGATTCATTTATTTCATAACTTCGAATAATGACGATGGACAGAGCAAATCGCTATTTTTGAATGTGTTGATTTGGTCATTCACTGACCTGGAAGAATCAACCGTTGAACTGAAAACTAAAGAATTGCATACTGTTAGATTCCTCACATGACAGGCAACATGTTGGTTTCACCACTTGCTCTTATGCTGCTTGGTTTAGAAGTTAACAGGGCTTCACCCTCCGACGGCGAGGTGAGAAACGGTCCCCGTAAGGCGCTGTGGGTTTAAAGGACTGTCCCACCTTTTCAAAAGTTCTCAAATATACGCCGCATGTGGTGCTAAATATTAAGTAATTGCTGCCGAACACGGATTATACATTTGGTTTCTCATCTAACATCTTCAATTTCATAAGAAATACGTTTAATATTTGGCTGAATGACGTCAATATGAAGGATTTTTTTGAAATAGAGAAAACCTTCACGGCTGCTATATGTATGACTAGTGATGCTTAGACAGCCAAATGTAAAACAAGTCGACTTTCACAAACATTGTGGTAAAGAGAGATGACGACACGATTACCAGAACCCTAATGCTAATACACGTATAGGGTTCGTTGTTGAAGATGTGTAAAAAACCAAACTCAAAATATTTGTGATTCGACCTCTGGTGTGTTTAACTTATACCATACGATTAATTTCAATGCCAAGCACGGAAAATGGCTATTTCAACTCAAATCTAATGTTAAGGTGGGACAGTCCCTTTAAGGCTTGCGTCAATGAACATAACAGCCTTAGGGTAGACACATCTCTAGCTCCCGGGGCAGACACATCTCTAGCTCCCGGGATAGACACATCTCTAGCTCCCGGGGCAGACTACACTCTGTTCCTCGGCTACACATCTCTAGCTTCCCGGGGCAGACACATCTCTAGCTCCCGGGTAGACACATCTCTAGCTCGGGGCAGATACATCTCTAGCTCCCGGGGAGACGCATCTCTAGCCCGGGGTAGATCACATCTCTAGCTCGGGGTAGAACACATCTCTAGCTCCCGGGGTAGACACAATCTCTAGCTCCCGTGGCAGACACAATCTCTATCTCCCGCGGATAGACACATCTCTAGCTCCGGGGTAGATCACATCTCTAGCTCTCCGGAAACACATCTCTTAGCGGGTGATCCCTGGGGTAGTACACAATCTTTACCCCCGGGGTTAGCACCACATCTCATAGCTCCCGTGGGCAACATCGATCTCTAGCTCACTGGGGTAGACACTATCTCTCTATCTCCCGGGATAGGACACATTCTCTAGCTCCCGGTGGGCAGACACATCTCTAGCTCCCGGGGTAGACACATCTCTTAGCTCCCGGGTAGAGAACAATCTCTAGCTCCGGGGCAGGACACATCTCTAGCTCCCGGGGAGACACATCTCTAGCTCCCGGGGTTAGACACATCTCTAGACTTCCGGGCGGTTAGACGACATCTCTAGCTCCCGGGCAGACAACATCCAGCTCGCGGGGCAAAATCTCAACTCCTGGGTAGACACATCTATAGCTCCCGGGAAGACACATCTCTAGCTCCCGGGGCAGGACACATCTCTAGCTCCCGGGGCAGGACAATCTCAGTCCTCCGGGTAGGACACATCTGCTAGCTCCCGGGCAGACAATCTCTAGCTCCCGGGCAGACACATCTCTAGCTCCCGGTAGACACATCTCTAGCTCCCGGGGTAGACACATCTCTAAGCCCCGGGTAGACCACATCTCTAAGCTCCCGGATAGACACAATCTCTAGCTCCCGGGCAGACACATCTCTAGCTCCCGGGGCAGACACATCTCAGCTCCCGGGCAGACACATTCTAGCTCCGGGTTAGACACATCTCTAGCTTCCCGGGGTAGACACATCTCTAAGCTCCCGGGCAGACACATCTCTTAGCTCCCCGGGCAGACACATCTCCTAAACTGCCCGGCAGACACATCTCTAGACTCCCGGTATACACATCTCAGCTCCGGGTATACACATCTCTAGCTCCCGGGGTAGACGTATTTCTAGCTCCCGGGGTAGACACATCTCTAGCTCCCCGGGGTAGACACATCCCTAGCTCCCGGTGCGACGCGACGGTGAAAACTTCTCCGCGACGCCTCTTTCATGTTTCCCAATAAAACGCCGATCCTTCCGTTGTTTGCTGCGCGTGCGAGATGCAAAATTGGTGAGCTTTTTAATGTCAAACTTTCTAACGAGCCGAGGGCGGTGCGGCTCCCTAATGAAAGAGCGGTCCAATCGTGGCGCGGGGTGTGGAGGACAGAATGGTTTTATCACTGTTTGCTAGCAGGCATCAAAGTCAGACGGCCGACATCAAAGGCTGGGGTTCCGCTCCGTGTAAGAAGTCACACGGCACGCTATAGGCTGTCTGCTGAAACTGAGCCGACATGACATTGTGTCGGTTTTATAACCGCTAGTCGTCAGCTGGCTCGAATTGTGACAATACTTCGTATTTGTATTTAATAAAATGAAGGATATCTAAAATAGAAGCAATACAAGCCATAGCCTCATTTATTGAATATAAATTAATGGAAACGAATCAGAAGAGACTTAAGAGGCGACAGTTTCAGTTGTAGCCCATCTATAGGTCCTCAGAAGGCTCTCACAAAGGCAATTTACAATAATCAGGACATTGAAGGTTGTATTTGTTTGACTATCTTGATTTGCTGGGCCTTTTGTATCATTGGCATTACTTCCACAAAACCTAAGCTAGTCCATTATCCTCGTATTATGTCGGCTGCGTGAAGAAAGAAACAGGATTGAAGTAGAAAATGACTCATCAATATCATTTCTACAGGTGCATAATTGAAAGCTCCCTTAATCAAATTCGGGTTTCATTATTTCATCTGCATTGTATCCTGATTCCTTGCAGAAGCCGAACTAACCCATCGGCATTCTCTTCATCAGCGCTGGATTTCTGGTCGGCCTGCACGCTGTTCCTCTGGGCCGGAGCCGCTGGTGCTCGCTCAATCCGCTGACCAGTGTGGGGCGCCGACAAATCAGCGGCGCTCAATCAATGCCGGATTATTTGAACAAAGCCCGGTTTAAAATCAATGGCAGAAGTTGGCGGTCGGTGGTGATTGGACTGGCCGTGCCGGCCGGCTGTCCGTTTTTGTCGCTGTTTCTGAGGCAGAGCTGGTTCTGCTGTTTCTGCTGCTGTTTGTTTCTGATGCTGCCGCTGCGTTTCTACTATTCGGCCGCTGCTGATGATGCTGCTTTTCTGTTGTTTGTGGTGGTGCTGCTTTTCTGTTGTTGTTGGTGCAGCTGTCGCTCTTGCTGCTTCTGCTGATGCTTGCTGCTTTTAATGTTTATGCTGTTTTTGCTGCTGCTTTTGCAGACGCAGTTTTAGCTGTTTATGCTGCTGTTACTGCTGCTGTTTCTGCTGCTGCCGATGTGACTGCGGCTGCTGTTGCTTTACCTAATGCTGTGTATATAATAACGCATCTGTTTCTGTTTCTGTTGCTGCCGTGTCTACTGTGCTGCCTCTCTTTCTGCCGCTGCTGCAGTTGTTCCTGTTGTTGTTTCTGTTGCTTCTTCTTCTCCGAGCCGGCCGCTGCTCCCTCCAAATCACCTGGGACGACTGAGAGCCAGCAGACGCACAGACCAGCTGACGCGCGGACTGCGCCGCGCTCGCCTCCGATGCGCCACATCTGTAGCGTTTTGCCTACATTGTTTTGCCATTACGATAACTGAGCGGAGCTGAGCGCGGCCGGCGGAGGACTAATTGTGTTTGGCGCAGCCAGCGGTGTTCAGGGCAGTGGGCGTCAAATGGCCACGCTGAACGGCAATTGTACTGACCGAGGGCGCCCTGTTCGGCGTCAATCACGTGTCGAGAGACGCTACTCCTGACGCCAGCGGCGGCCGCTGTTTGGCGGGCCGTGTACAGAGAAACACGCTCACTTAGGAGATCAATTATATATCAACGGAAATCTAGTATAGATCCTGTGTAAGAAAAGCACTGGAAACCGACAATATACACATGCGAAAAGAAAAACCAGAATGCTATAATTAACTAAATTTATGAAATAATTCGTTATTTTTTCTTTCTTCTCACAATCATGGCATCACAATGACCGTGTATAAAGAGAAAAACAACAAATAAAATATAAATACAATACAATATAACATATCCACGTACCCACATTATGATCCATGCAAAATAATAATAATAATTATAATAATAATAATAAAAACGATGAACTGTATAAATACGATGACCGTGACATCATAACTCCGACATGGATGTCTGTCATAGGACAGACGTGAGCAGAGTCCTACCGACGAAGCTTGCAAAATAAACTATGTGCCCGTCACGCAAAACAGCTATGGGAAACGGGTCTCACCATGGAACCCAGCTACCAGCCAGAGGTTACCAGGCTGGTCAGAGGTTACCAGGCTGGACAGAGGTTACCAGGCTGGTCAGAGGTTACCAGGCTGGTCAGAGTTTACCAGGCTGGGCAGAGGTTACCAGGCTGGTCAGAGGTTACCAGGCTGGACAGAGATTACCAGGCTGGTCAGAGGTTACCAGGCTGGTCAGAGGTTACCAGGCTGGACAGAGGTTACCAGGCTGGTCAGAGGTTATCAGGCTAGTCAGAGGTTACCAGGCAGAGTCGTCACAACTCGCAGTGGACGGTCACGGTAGAGCGGGTAGACAAACTTAACACAATGTCAGTGGATGGTGACGATAGGCAGAGCCGGGCCCGGCACAGTGCCAGTGGGTACGGCCACGGTGGCCGGGTGCACCACGCTGTCTCAGCCCCGGTGGCCGGGTGCACCACGCTGTTTCTGCCCAGGTGAGCCGGCGGCGGTCGGCCCCGTCAAAAATAGGTCTGCCGTCGCCCGCGGCGCATTAAAACTAACACGCCCGGGAAGCCTCATCTCTCAGCATTGACAGGCGCGCTCGCGCCGCACCGCGACGATAGACGAGCAGCCTTGTTAGCTGGGAGCGGGGCGGCTCAAATGACGCGGCTGCTCTCTGGCCACTCAGCCGACGGCCGCCGCCTTTTAACCCCGCAGGCCAGACGGTCAATGAACACAGATATGCGCCGGCGAAGGCGCGTGAGGCGCGCGCGTGTCCAACTTTTTGAACCCAATAAGTCTCGAGGAAAAATCTTAATTGACAGGTTTTGGTTTTTCAGGCAGAAAAGGTGATTATGTCGGCGGTGAAGTTGACAGGTACGAGTGCTTCTGGCGTGGTTGGAGTCAAACTCAGCTGAAGTGAATTGTTTTGTTTTGTGAATGTCCTTCCACGCCTTGCTCAGTGGGGTGGCCCGGGGACGAGAGCAGATGTATGGCAGAGCGGGCATCCTAAAATAGGTTTGACGTGCACTCTGTCCCCCGTAGCCCTGCTTTCACCGGCTCCAAACTGTCTTATGGCACGTGCTCGTTCATAAAACACCGTTTTTCTCGCCGCCGCGAAGCACAGCGAGCGAGCTGCTAATTTTGACAGAAATATCTGTTACCAACACCTCGAATGTGGCGGTCATAAATCTAAACACCAGACAAAATGATAATATGGTGTCTATTTTTGCGCGTCATTTCTGCCGTTCGAGGGGAACGAAGCCGTACAAAAACTCGGCCCCTCCGCCGCCGCGTCTGCCGTCCGTCAGTTCCCGATTGTTCCCCTCCCCACCTCCTCCCCACCCTCACTGAGTGCACACTGCACGGCCACCGGGGGTCGGGGCTGCTCGTTTGTTGTGGACAAATCCGCACCCCTTTATCGGGTCGTACGGCGGCTCGTGTAATCGTGCGCCAGATCGCGGCGACCGAAAAACGCGGCCGGCGCTGAAAAACTGGCCCGTTGACGAGGCGAGGCGTCCGTCGGCCCGACAGGTAAATAGAACCTAGCTCCGAGGCCGGCCCAGCCATATTCATGTCACTCTTTGTGCAGGCGGTGCGCACAAAAACGGTGCTCATCCCACCTGGGAGGCCTCACCACGCCGCCGCCAGTCTGATCCAGCCGCCTGCCGCCGGCGGTCATACTGTGCCGCCGTACACCACGCGCCGAGAGACTGCACCTGTCAAAACAGACACAGGGCGCTAACATTACCACGAGCAGCCGCCTGCCGCTGTTCCACGGGTCGATATTCTGCACGCCGACACCAACGCGCCCGAGAGACTGCACTGTCAACTAGACACAGGGGCTACATTACCAACGAGCAGCCGCCTGCGCCGCCGTCATACTGTCCCGTACACCACGCGTGGGAGATTCTGCACCATAGATCAACAAACACAAGCCCACAGGGCGCTAAACATTACCACGAGCAGCCGCTGCCGCCGCCGGGATCATAAAACTGACCGCCGACACCACGCGGCCGAGAGACTGCACCTGTCAAAACAGACACAGGGCCTAAACAATTACTCACGTAGCAGCCGCCTGCGTCGCCGGTCATCTGCCCGCCGGACACCACGCGCCGAGAGACTGCACTGTTGCAAACAGACACAGGGCGCTAACATTTACCCACGAGCAGCCGCCTGGCCGCCGGCCGTCATAGCTGTGCCGCCGTACAACCACCGCCGAGAGACGCTCGCACCTGTCAAACAGACACACGGGCGCTAACATTACCACGAGCAGCGGCCTGCCGTCCGCCGGTCCGGAGGTACTGTGCCGCCGTACACCACGCGCTGGGAGACTGCACCTGTCAAAACAGACACAGGGCGCTAACATTACGGCACGGCGAATTCGACAGGTGCGGCACAGGTGTGAAGGATGAGAGCAATACTAGCAGTTAATTTCCAGCGTCATTCAGTTGAAGGCACCCGAGCTTTAAGTGCAAAGCAGAATGAAATGAAAATAACAGCAAGATGCATAGATACAGCTACGTACTGGTCCACTATGCGCTTTATACTTATGTAGGATGTTGTGCATCCAGGTTAAAATGACATCAACATGTCATATTGGTGTTATGGCTTATACTTCAGGCTGCATGAGTAAAAGCATTGTTTACCATCTGCGTTTGAAGGAAAATGAGCTTAACCCTCGGCAGTGCAGCGCCCGAAGCGTTCAGTACCTACGTGACCGTGCAGGGGGAAGGGTGGGTGGGGGTACGATCCCTGGTGTTTCGTCCCTAATTGAGATAGAGCTTCGATGAAAAGCAAACGTTTTGCTTGTGATGAGAGGAAGCTGTTGATCCCGATTTTAAGTCCTGGGTCATTAACCGACCTCTGAGGTCATGCCAATGACCCGGATGTCATCCGAATCGTGCATATTAAATTATAATCGAGCTAGAATCATGAATGAACATATCCTTACACCAAACGGGTGTCAAATTCAAAATCAGCGTCACAATTCACAAATGGTCATAGAAACTAACATAATTCAAAAAAATCATATCAGGTCATCTGAGGTCAGTGACCTCGGTCCTCGGTAGACCTTTGGAAGTGCATTACCGCAGTGGAACATATGCTTATGCAAAATGGATGCTAAATATGAAATCAGCGTCACAAAACTTCCTAGAAACTTCCAGAGGCAAAACACGTCCCATCATGTCATCGCAGGTCACGATCTCAGCGGAAACCATAAATGTCACCCTCACCTGTCAACGCCTCGGCATATGCTCCTGAACAACAAACATTCGAAAACTGTTCATGTTACAAGCATGGATACCACGGGACGCCAGTTGCGCCTACGTGACCTTCAGAAGCAGGTCATAGGTCAAGGGTCATGAAGAGTAGAAGTCATTTTAGAGTAGATGTAAGCTTGTTCACAAGTAGGGTACTGAAAACTGCATCGCAATCAGTTGATAAATACAAGAGTTATAAAAACGAGGGAGGAGTCGCATTTACTCCCTGCAGTGCGTGCACTGGCGAGGGTTAAATCTGATAAAATATACGTTATGAAGGATGTGTGTTGTGTGGTAGTGATTAATTCGTTATTTTATTAGGCTGCCCATTAAGCTACTTCATATTACCTACTGCTCATTTTTGATCTGAATATATTTTGGTGTTTTATTTAATTAAGTAACGAGTTAAATCGGTATCACACGGTCTGTTTGATTTTGCATTCCGATTTCTCCCTCGACTCGCTAAGCACCCCAGTCCCTATTGCTTTCATTGATTGTTGTCCTTATACGATATGTTTTGAGTTTTCAACTGTTCCTGTGAACCGGTCTCATGACGTCAGGACAAACCGCTAGCGGCGAGTGGAGCCAATGTAATAAGCGTTAAAGGAATATAGCACCTTTAACATTAGTTCTTAACTGAGATAGCCAGATTGTCAGGTGTGCTGAGAAACCCCAAAATCCGATTTTTCCCTCCAAAGCGTTGCTGAGTTTCAACGCAAAAACCGTCGGGCATATGTGGGCATATTTCAACGTCACAAATCCCGTGACGTTTCGCATACGTCATCAGTAGTTACTCCACTAGTGAAGGGAAGTAAACTCATCTCGCTTTTCTTAACCCGTAACCCCCCGCCCTTATTTACGTCAGTTATTCCTTGCGTCACCCGCCCGAATCGCCACCCTGCACTGTCGGTCAGGGTGCTCGGCATACTAGTGGTGTAGTATGGGTGCTTCCCACCGTCCCTCTTTATCCCGGCGCTGGACGCGCGAATGTTTCGAAGCAGTCGACAGCAGTCGCGTTATCACGACTAACCGGTGCACCCATCGAAAAATGCCATGCAGCTTGGTCATGGGCGAAAAGCGCAAAGTTTTGCCAATCCTTGTGACGACACAACTCGCTTGGTGACGCCAAAGTGTACGGTCACGATGTTATACTATTTACAATATTTTTAAAAGGATTACAACAATTCTGAACTAATTTTAGGCGCAAAAATAAAAAAATGAATCAGGACATTCTTACATCCATTTCATTCTACTATATTAAAAACTAAGTTTCGCCGACGAAAATTCCTTTAAAAAAATTCTCCTGATATTGATATTGCAGCAGTTTGAAGTTTGGCTGCTGAGCTAGCCTCACAAATAGAAACCCTGCTTACATAGGAGAGAATAATCTAGGGTAGATGACGTTTTTTGTCTTGTTCTGCATAAACGAACCTTTCTCTTTGTTCTTCAGGTCAAGGCTCTGGCAAGTCTTCAAGCCAAGTCTTCAAGTCTCTGTTCATAAGCTTTCTGGAATATCAACTTGTGGATGAAATCAAAGAACTCTTGCACAGGAATAGTTGAAAAATGAAACTGCGAGATAATCACTAATCATCCCTTCGATAAATTCTGAATCAGCTGTGTAGCTAACGTGCGCAGTCAACCGGCGATCTGCCCCTGTCTTCCACTGAGCACTGGCATCTGAGTTGGGCGGCTCCCTGCTGCCCCTGCCAGCCACCTGCCGCCGGCTCCGACTCCGTCTCCGTGTCTCCGTGTGTCTCCGCGTGTCTCCGTGTGTCTCCGCGTGTCTCCGCGTGTCTCCGTGTGTTTCCGTGTGTCTCCGCGTGTCTCCGTGTGTCTCTGTGTATCTCTGAGGCGCCACCATTTGACCTGCATCGGCCCGGCATCCGGACGAATCAAATGCTCGGCTGTCGGCGCGCGCCGCGTTTTTGTCCGTTCCGAAAGCGGCAGCTCTAATTTACAGCGCGGCTCCGTGTGCCGGTCAGCCAGCCAGTCAGCTATAGCGGCTATCTTACAGCAGCTCGGCACCGCACCGCCGGCCGGCCAGCTAACGAATCGGCCGTCCCTGAGTCCATCGGAAATGCAGGTCCGCTCGGCCGTTACTGCTGCCTGGCTGTCTGCGCTGGCTGGCCGTTACTGCTGCCTGGCTGTCACACTGCGCTGCTTTATGGCTCATCTTTTACGTCTGCTTTTTGTGTGTCATTATTTATGTTATTTCTTGGTTTCATTATGGCTGGTCAGCGAGTGGGTCATTTCAGTGTCGCCAGCCCCGAGTTACAATACTGTCTCCTGCCTGTTTACTGCGCTGGCCACTTCAAGTGAGCGCCGCGCGACGAGGAAGCCGAAAAGGCGCCTTAATGACTTTTCCGCTAATACGGGACGTTAATAAATGACAGGCGCCGATAAAAATTGACAAGGGATGCGGCCGGCGCAGGTGATTATATAGTTTAGAGGCCGTAAATCGCGAGCCTGTATGAAAATCTGGCCCTCCCGGAGTGCGACGCGACCGGGCCGCCGCGGCAGAAATGATGACTTTTACGTGCCGCGACAGCGTGGGACAGTGACAACTGGGCGAGCAGCGGGCCGGCCGGGTCCTTGGGGCGGCCTCCTCTGGCAGCTTTGTTTGCTCTGGACGCTCGGAAATGTTTGTTTCTTACAGGGCCGTCCCATCTTACAGGGTCGGCCCAAAGGTGGGGCATTCAGATCGCACCCAGGCGGTATTCCCGGTCTGGCAGATTTCGAAAGAGGACAGCGCACCTCGCTGTAACAATAACTTTCATGGTGATGGATGGGAACAAAAGGTGACCCAGTTCCCTTATCAGATCAGATTTATGTACCGCTAAAAAGGCGTGATCTTTCAGGACGAGCGCGTACACTCACTTTGGCTTTGTATAGATTAGGAAGGGAAAAAGACAGATACCGAGACATGATCGGCGAGGGCAAACAACAACAAATTGCCACTCATAGGAGCATAGGAAAGACCCAACATAAATGCATGGTTCAGTTTAACAACAGCTGATAGATGAACATGAGGATTGAAAATACCCGCTGAGCCAGCTCTACCAAGATGCGTTTTAAAGAAGTATGTATGCTGAGTCATTTCAACCCTGCTCAATGATCTGTGTTGCCATATGAGCTGGACTTAGGCGAACACATATGCATCTGTTACGAAATGTCGAATGCTTTTACATAAGCGAAGGTGATCGTAGTTGGTACAAAATGGCGGACAGCACGGGGCCTCTGTGCTGCCGTGCGGTGCTGTGTTGAAGAAGGAATTCGTGTGTTTGATTTTATTGCTTCTAAAAATCACGTTTGCTTTGGGTAAAGCCCTACGACAGGACAGCGTTCTCCATCCAATTTACCTTATCACTTCACGACAGTATTTAAGTGGCCATTCTGGCATCGCTTTATAGTTTTCTAGCTACTCTGACGAATAGAGAATGATAATTCTGCGGGAGCTCATCTTCGAAACGATTAAATCGAATCGTTACAGCTATATCAAGCTTCAGTCGTAAATCCTGCTTTTTCATATGGTTTTTGCCAAACGACGATGACATAAATGTCAGCAGTTAATTAAATTTCTGCTGTTGGTCGGCAGTAAAGTGGTGTTGGGTATGTGGCGGTGGTTTTACGCAGACTCTGAGATGGCCAGGAGTGACCTCGTCTGGTGATTTTACTGCTGACCGCTGCAGTCCCGACAGCCACTGCAAACTGGCGAATGGAAAACGACGCAGGTGAGCCGAGATGGTACTGGAGGTGGGTGTCCTGTCACACTATACATACAAAGTCTTAAGATGAGAAGTAAAGCTTTTTGCTTTATTATAATTTTATCAGTAGTTTTAAATTCTGGATCATTGGTATTTGGTTAATCTGATTAACCCTATGTTTAGCCCTATATGATCTGATGATCTGATTAACCCTATTCCCTGCGGGCGGCCAGAATCACGTTAACCTGCGGGGGGGACAGATTATGTCCCCAGAGATCTAAAAAAAACGCTCAGCTGATTTCGATGGGATGAACGCCATTCGATTTGTCATAAAAAGATTCGTAACGTCACTACCGGGCCGGTAATACCCAGTAGTACCCAGTAATATGTGTTTATGAATTTGATCATATAAATAAATTTAACGGGAAATTTCGCATTGTAAGAGCACATAATTGTACATGAATTCATAAGGTGTCAATTGATACCAAAAATTCCTGGGAAAAGCCGTGTTTCTAGACTCAATTGCCCAAAACGTACGAAATATCACCGGGTTATACCGGGTACTACCGGGTACTACCGGGTAAAAATAAATCCTTCGTGAAAACGGCTATTGTCAAGACAATTACGATTTATAAAGACAAATGAACAGCAAACACAACAACCGGTGGACGCGTTTCAACGTACAGAATTCCTGGGCACCGCATGGTTAGATGACATTATACATCACGTGTGTAACGACAAATGACATGTGTCGCTTACTTTGAGTTATCAAGATATAATATACGGTTGTGTAAAGGAAATTCATACACAGGCGAAATTCGACTTATGATAAACTCTGGTGACCTCAATATTGACCGTCTTAAGAAATGGCCGGTGTTCTTTCGATAACGTTTGTCTCGAGTTATCTAACGTCGTTTTCTGCTTATCGTCACATCGTGTGGTTTTTAGATCTTAGGTTAGGCCATCCGTCCCCCTCCGGGCAGTATGTGGTTGGCAGCGGCGCGAACCCCTGCTGTTCACTGGTTAACATTAATTATATTGTATCTATTTAATTGAAATATTAAGCGTCTGGCCTGCCCTTCCCGCCTCCGCCCTATTGTGCCCTGCCTCTGTCCTGCCCTACTCCACCATCTTCCCTGCCCTGCTCCACATCTGTCTTTCCCTGCCCCAACTCTGCCTTGCTTTGCCCTGCCTTGCTCTCCCCTGTCCTGCCCTTTCCGCCCGTCCTGCCCTTCCTGCCCTGTCCGTCCTGCCCTGCCCTCCCTGTCGTCCCTGTCCTGCCCGTCCTGCCGCTGTCCTGCCCTGTCTGCCCTCCTCCCGTCCGTGCCCTGTCCTTCCTGTCTGCCCGTCCTTGCCCTGCCTGCCCTTCCTGCCCTTCCTGTCCCTGCCCTGGTCCTCCCTGTCTGCCCCTATCCCGCCATTGCCTGCCCTGTCGCTCCCTGTCCTCCTGTCCTCCCTGTCCTGCCCTACCCTGCCCTGTCCTGCCCTGTCTACCTCTGCTTCCTCTGCCTTCCTCTCCCCGCCTCTGCCCCGCCTCTGTCCCGTCCTCCCTGTCCGCTCCCTGCCCTGTCCCGCCCTACCCTGTGCCGCCCTGCTTGGCCCTGCTCTGCCCTTTGCCGCCACTCTGTCCTGCCTCGCCCAGTGGCGCCGGCACAGCTTTTGCAATAGCTCACTCTCCGTTAGATTGGTCGATTTATTTAACCCGATACAGAGCGAAAGTCTTGGTCAAATTGGTGAATATTATGGTCATGACTGGACATAATAGTTTGGATAGCAATATAGACTAATGTGTCAACAATTTCAATTGGTCGACGAAGTTAACTGTTCCATATATGTTCAAACCGGTCAAAATCACCTTTTTTAAACAGCACCGGTAAAATGTAGACGGTGACCTGAAATTTAGGGTTGGCAATGCCACCCCTGTGTCATGGCAGGGTTGGCAGTCTGCCACCCCTGCCACTATGGTGGCGCCGCCACTGCTTTTTACACGGGAGCTTTCTAAGTCACGATTCTATGTATACAGCCGTTACCTGAGGTAGAACTGACCTGTAAGTCAAGCCAAGCAGACCAACTTTGTTTTACTATACGGATATATATATATGTGATACTTTTTTAGATTTGCTCTCCAAACTAACATTTTTGCCTTTCTGGATCCGCCCTTCTCTCTGGCCTCAGATTAAGTACCTGAAACATGCAGGTTTCATTCGCAGTGATTCATGGAAGATTCATATAATCGTAGGACACCGCTTTGCGTGTCGTAGCTATAGTAGTTTATATAGAAGGGTGGTCGTTTTACCTCCCATTGCCGTCTAGCTTAAACTTTATTACGGGTTGGTCTGCTTGACCAACCCGTAATACAGTTTAAGCTAGACGGCAATGAGAGGTAAGACGACCACCCTTCTATAAAAATACTACTATAGCTACGACACGCAAAGCGGTGTCCTACGATTATATGAATCTTCCATGAATCACTGTCGATGCCAATCCCCTGCCAATCCCCCGATCCGATACCCTGGGATGCCGATACCCTGAAAGAAGCGCCCTGTTTACATGTTCATCTGCAGTGTGCATACTGCATGGAGCATATGAACTGGGACTTAAAATTTGTGGCAGAAAGACAGAATCGCTGCAAATAGTACAATAGCTGTTTTACCGCCGCGCAGAAGATGTCGCGTCAGGTTCATTTTCGGTAATGATTTCAATTAGATTCTAGACGTCACAGCTCACAAATACAAGGACCACGATCTTTATTGTTTTAGTTTCAAATAATTTCTGAGTTAATTAATAATTTTATTAACTTTTGTTTAAATTACATTTCAACAAAATTATCCTTTTTCTTATTAACCCAAAATCTTGGTACCTTAGTATCCAACTCCCTTTATGAATCAAAGATGAGCTTGCAAATTTTATCTGACCTGCTGACGATACAGTTTAAATAAAAAATGAGCAAGGAGGAGCTTCCTTGAGCATTGTTTTAACTTAGTATACATGTATAATATATATTGTAATAATATACTAATAGCACCAATAGAGCTCTGTTGCTGGACGTGAGGTATCACACTATCAACAGAGCTGAGCGGGCTGCGGCTCCTTCGCTCGAGCAGACAGGCCGCCAACGGTGTCGCGGTCACCAACACTTTGTACCGCCGCTTGACAGCCCATTATAGAATATCGATACGGCCATGTCGTGGCAACGGCCAATAGCGCCGCCGAAAACGCGACAGAAAGTAAATTCAACATTGACATAAGCGACACAGCAGCAAAACTCGCTTGGTATCCCGAGCTAGACCGTATGGCGCGGCGACCGCGCATGGTGGAACTCAAACTATTCTGCGATATCATGTCGCTCTTGCCCATCACTTGCCAGTTGCCGCCTACCTACATCTCGTTACACCGCTTTGCATGTAGTGTATATAAACGTTTTGCCTTAAATCAATGCATAAGAGATAAGCACCTCTCAATATATACCGTATCTATGGCGATATTCCCCTACGTCTATGTTAACCCTGCCGTCTCTACACACACAGCTCCGTCTGTTACCTGACCATCGCTGCAGCCTGCTGTCGTCTCTACACAACACAAGCTCCGTCTGTTTACCTGACATCGCTGCAGCCTGCCTGCCGGTCTCTAACACACAACAGCTCCGTCGTTACTGACCATCGCTGCAAGCCTGCTGTCGTCTCTACACACAACAGCTCCGTCGTTACCTGACCATACGCTGCAGCCTGCTGTCGTCTCTACACACACAGCTTCCGTCTGTTTACCTGACCGATCGCGCAGCCTGCTGTCGTCTCCTACACACAACAGCTCCGTCTGTTTACCTGACCCATCGCTGCAGCCTGCTGCCGTCCTCTACACCACACAGCTCCGTCTGTTACTGAACCAATTCGCTGCAGCCTGCTGCCGTCTCTACAACACACAGCTCCGTCTGTTACCTGACGCATCGCTGCAGCCTGCTGTCGTCTCTAACAACACAACAGCTCCGTCTGTTACCTGACCATCGCTCAAGCCTGCTGTCGTCCTCTACACACCACAGCTCCGTCTGTTACCTGACCAATCGCTGAGCCTGCTGCGTCTCACACACCAGCTCCGTCTGTTTACCTGACCATCGCTGCAGCCTGCTGCCGTCTCTACACACACAGCTCCGTCTGTTACTGACCATCGCTGCTGCAGCCGCTGCCGTCTCTACCACACACAGCTCCGTCTGTTACCCTGACCAAATCGCTGCAGCCTGCTGTCCGTCTCTACACTCACATGCTCCCGTCTGTTACCTGACATACGCTGCAGCCTGCTGCCGTCTCTACACACACAGCTCGTCCTGTTACCTGACCATACGCGTGCAAGCCTGCTGCCGTCTCTACACACACAGCTCCGTCTGTTACCTGCCAATCAGCTGCAGCCTGCTGCCGTCCTAACAACACACAGCTCCGTCTGTTTACCTGATCCATCGCTGCAGCCTGCTGTCGTCTCTAACAACACACAGCTCGTCTGTTTACCTGACTCGCTGGCAGCCTGTCCGTCTCTACACACCAGCTTCCGTCTGTTATACCTGAACCATTTCCGCTGCAGCTGCTGCCGTCTCTACACACACAGCTCCGTCTGTTACCTGACCATCGCTGCAGCCTGCTGTGCCTCGTCACATCCACCTCCAGCCGGCCATTTACATCAATTATCTATTAGATTATGCACCCATCTGCCCGAGGGGGCAGATACTCTTCCAATACGGTGAATGCGCCGGCCGGCCGGAGGCCACCTTCACCCGTTCGGCGGTGTACGGCGCAGCTGCGGTGTAGGCGGCGGCGGCGGCGCGGCTGTGACGTGCAGTGGCGCAGGGCTCACGTGCCGTATATCATGTTAGCTGTGCCGGCGGCGGCGGCAGCGACGCTGGCGGCGCAGCGGTGGCGGGCGGCGCGGCGGCCAATATTGCGAATACCAATAACCAGCGAGCGAGCCAATCAGTCGAGATCCGATTAGGCTGACCCTTTATGTAATTGGTTAATTGACGGTGGCCAGGCGGGCGAGCGCCATCGTCCGCCAATGTCCTGCGCAGATGACGTGCAGGGCACGACCTGTAGCTGGACACACACGGCTGTAGCTGGACAGAGAGCTGCAGCTGGACAGAGAGAAGTACGCAGATGACGTGCAGGGCACGACCTGTAGCTCTGGACAGACACGGCTGTAGCTGGACAGAGAGAAGTACATACTATAACATGGAATTATACATTGAAAATACTGCAAAGGCTTAAAGACACGCATACAAAATGGGGACACATTTTTGTTCGGCATGTCAGCCGACTCCCACTCAAGAATTATCGGTGACGCCCTTGCGAGCTGGTATGAGAATTGAGATAAACGCTATTATGGCTTAGTATTGTATATGCTACGGAATACTGCGTTCTTTCTTCCGAAAAAGTGATGTCTTTAAGCTGAAATATCAAAATAAGGTAGCAGGTCTAAATCCGCGGAGAAAAAAAACTGGGGTTACAGTTTTGCTACAAGAAGATGCCTCCTACGGAGAGAGGCTGGATCCTCCAGTCACCAGTGAACAGTGCACACGTGTCTGTAGCTAGACATGCAATGCTTAGATACACGCAAGTGCATTTGCGCTGTGCTATTGACCTCACCCGGTATTTGTATTTGTATTTTTTCCTCCCGGCTAGCCAGTTGACTATTGCCGAGGAGAGGGAAATTTACCAGTATTGAGCTATTTAGTTTTAACGTTACGTAAAGCCGGCTAATAACTTTCCAGCGCAGGGGGCAAAGGCAAGGCAAAATGTTACTTTAAGCCGGCTAATATTTTTCTGACGCTAGAGGCAGCAGGTTACGTTAAGCCGGCTCATGTTTGTCCGGTAAAAGAAAAGAGGGAAGCCGAAAGAGGGAGACACAGATATAACATACAGACATGACATATAGGCGTCGATACACTAAGAATAAGTATAAATATACAAGTACATATACACATATAAATACATACCCCATATATATAATTATATAGATTGTTGTTTAGCTGGGACGGCTGCATGATATCAGAGAAATATATTCAAAACCCAGCTTGTTATATTTAAATGTAGCTTTCGAAGGGCGTCCGGCCTCCATTCTTCAGGCCTTTGGGTAAAAACACATCAAAAACAGGGACACAGCAAACAGTGATCCGATAGGTAGGTATGTTACAATGAATACATTTTCGAAATTCACAATAAGCTTAAAACGACGCATTATTCATTTTTCAAATCAACTCGCTACGCATCTTTGGTCAGCGCCTCAGCGGAGAGCCAAACCGAAACAAATTTATAATTACAAGTTACTGAAGGACGCGATAAAACACTCGCCACCAGTGTACACCAGGCTTGGTGTTCAGCACGTTTCCTCTCGCCTTTTCGATGTAAAAATACCCTCTTAAAGAGAATTTTATACGGGTTTTTTCCCAAAGTTAATTGAGTTACATAGTAAAACGTAACTTATCAAGTGGTAGAAGGGCCCACGGTTACCACATTTTTTTCTGGAAAATGCATCTTCTTTACGTAAGGGACGTTTTCAAAGT
Source organism: Semibalanus balanoides (assembly GCA_014673585.1). Classification (NCBI taxonomy): domain Eukaryota; kingdom Metazoa; phylum Arthropoda; class Thecostraca; order Balanomorpha; family Balanidae; genus Semibalanus; species Semibalanus balanoides. The sequence goes on from VOPJ01006153.1 coordinate 28,344, forward strand.
TCGTGATGCACGCGTACTTTTTGCAGTACTTGCTGAGGTATTGGACAAGCCGTTCTCTCCTACGCCGGAACACACCCGGAACCAAGATAGAGAGATTAAAAGTGGTGGCACAGTAATCCCGAATCAAGTACTCGTTATCAATACAAGTCTTGAAAAAGTCAAAGTTTAACCTGAAATTGCTGAAATAAGGATTAAATGAGCAACCGAGGTCACTCTCATATGTCTTAAACGTGTTTTTAAGCACATACAATGCAAAAGATGCATTTCTTTCAGGACGGAAAACCCGTATAATCCCTTAATCTTTCGTTTCTTCCAATCTGTTTCAAAGCTAAAATTTTGACCCTCTCCCACGCGATACAGTGACCTGTTTGCAACACATCCTTCGAGATTCCCGAGTGGTTTTCATCCATATTTCTTATAGCCCTCCTATGTTCCGTTTCCCTGGCCTTTATACTCCTGCATATTTCCCCTATGTAAACCTTTTTGCACTTACACTCATACTGATAAACCAAACCAGCATTTTGGCACTTCTCTCGTTTGTCTGTTGGCTTCACCAGAATGTTCTTAGATTTATGCCTGGCTTTTAGTAGCCCACTTCTAGCGTCGGTTGCAAGACGCGCGTCGTTGCTCCGTGACTCCCTTAACTTAAGGCAGAACACGAGAGGCTTTTCGTGGCGCTGCTCCCTAGATTCCTAGTCCCTGAGGCATAATCTTCCTACGTGTTGTGCTGAATGAAACGTTTAGGATAGTTGTTCGCGTAAGAGCCCGTGCTTAATTCGCTATCGTTTCTGCCACTTTGTCCACGTCGTCCTGTCGAAAAGACGTCCCCCCTTTTAACTAAAGATCGAATAACAGATTCCGTTATGCTGGGTGCTGTGATGGAGAGTTAAAATTTAGATAAAGCTGTCGGTATGTGTCACCTTTCTATATACTGCCGTTGTAACTGAGCCGTTCTTGTAACCTCCTTTACCTCTACGTCCAGGAAAGGAAGAAACCCCGTCATTTTCTTTTTCCACCGTTTGAAAAACTATTCCTGAGGCCTAGCCGTTGAGGTGCCGTTGAAGGTCGTCTACATGGTCCTTTTTGATGATCACGAACGTGTCATCCACGTACCTCTTCAAGTTTTCACAGGATGGTGAAGGACTGGAGAGACCTCTGCTCTACCTCTTCCATAAACAATGAATATATTCTCTGATATCATTACCCCATATATATATAACTATATATATATATATAAATATATATATATAATATATATATATATTATATATATTATATATATATATATATATATATATATATTATGTATGTATTGAGTCACCCGGTAACGGCAGCCGTTTCGCTTCTAGATTCAGCCGGACGCCAGGAATGGACAAGTTGCAGGTTACCTAACCTCCTGTTTTTATGTAATTGATTGAACGCAATTTAATTTAAACTATTTTAAAATTTGTCAATTTAATATAAACTCCCATGAATTATCAGGATTTTAAATAATTAAGTATATTTACATAACTTACAATTCTACTCTCTGATTGGTTGTGACGCAATTTAGCACTAGTTCAGGCGTAATGATACCTGAGTTAGTTTTTAGCAGTTTGGATGAAACATTGAATTTGTAAAATAGAGGTTCAACGCAAAATTCAGCATCACGTTAATCGCGTGGAATCAAAGCACGTGATTATGGCTTATTTCAAGAGATATCGCTCTATTTGGAAAATCGATGGCAACTTTACTGAAACAAACACAAAACTAAAATTGTGGAATTCTACCTTGTGACCAAATCAATAATCTTAATAGCAGCTCAAAGGCATTTTAACGGATTGCTAGAGCCAAACGGATCCTAAGGATGATCTAGATCTCTTTCCATACGAAGCTCTGGAAACCCGGCAGACGCTATTTCAAGACAGCATTGAGGGCACGATCGCATTTTGCAAGTAGTTTCTGGGGCAGTATTTCAGTGAGTGCAGCATCTGGATTTGAGCCCACTTAACAGCTTCCTGTGGAGGTAAGTAAACAAGCAATAGGTGCTTAAGAAGAATCTCCAGACCAGGAAGCAACTAAAGACAGCCGTGGGAACTGCAGCGCGGACCATCCCTGCCGGCAGGTACCGTAAGCGCTTGGTGAGTTGAGGCGTGAGGGCAGAGCTGTGCCTCAGCCGAAACGGAGCCTATCTCGAACCATGTGCTCTGAAGGATATTAAGATGACGCTTTGTTGTTGTGAACTTACACAGCAATACATTTCCATGAATTTCTGAATAGTTTGGTGTGAAAACAAGAAAGTCATAGGAAAGTTGTTTAACCATTTATATTTTGCCACGGAAAATTGGGAAATAACATGCTTTCCATAGGGATGCGCAATATTATGCTAAATGACGGTCACCACATCAAGTGTTTATTAAATAATAAAACTGTTACATTGCAAATATCTCTCTGAATATTGGTCTGTATGCAAAATGATGTGTATCCCGTTGATCAGCACATTTTTATTATTATTTTACACACATTCACCAAACAACCTGCAACTTGTCCATTGCGCGATCAGGGTAGGGTCAGCGCCTGCGCAACTTGCTTAGCATGCTTAGCGTTGGTCCTCACCTCGGAAATTCATCCATACAAAACATTCGGGCTAGATTTATTATAAAACACATGATGATTTTGCGTTTTGGAAGATTTGTTTGGACAATTTAAGAAACCTTTCCGATAATTTTGCCCAAAGTTTTAAAATGTGCCAACTACTTGCTGAGTACCATGTATTCCAGCGTGAGTATTGAAATGGAAATATCTTATCTTGGATAGAGAAATATAAATGCTTAACCCGCGCCGGGCCGGTGCTCGGCGGCCGCTTCCTCGGGCCGGGGGGGGTGTTTTAGACACCCCCCCCTTCTAACTCGGCTCCTATGGGACCTAGAACATAAAACCAAAAAACCGTTCGAGAGCTCGTCAAAAGATTTGGAAAAATATTTGTTGAAAATTTTGCTCAGGTCAAATTAAGAGTCACCAGGAGGTCATCAAAAGGTCAAATTTTCTCAAATTTTTCCAGATTTATGACATATCTCCAAGATTATCCCGCAAATAATCTCGGAAACTATGATAGCTAGGAGTTAATCATGATAAGAAGCATTTAGATAGCTATTTAAATTTAGCAATCGCATGTATTGTCCTTTCAAATTCATCTTCAGGTCATAGTTTTGGATCCAGAGGTCATCAAAGTCAAAAATGTAGTTATTTGGAAAATATGTTTTCCTGAAAGCCTTTTTATCTAAAAATGACACATAACTCAATTTAACACTATCGTGTCCTCTCGTCAAGACGCTTTTGAAACATATTACATGATGACCTCGTAAGGACAATTCAAAATTTGACCTCAGGCAAGCGTCATTTTGGTGACCCAGGATAGGTCATGTTGCATATGGGGCGACGCGGGAACAGACGATACAAATACAGTGGTGTAATCCGCTCGCGTCTCTATCTTCATTATATCAGAAGTTTTTAGCAACTCATTGCTGATGACCTCAGATGACCTCAGATGACCTGTAGAGGATCTTTAGAAACAATCGACACCTAGGTCATTCAGAATTGAGCTAAAAAACATGCATTCTTGAAAAAATCAGGCCTATCCAATGCATTTACTGTCAGAATAAGAAGCATCTGTTTATTTCCCATTCAACTTATAACTTGGAGGTTCAGGAAATTGACCTGACCTTAGGTCACCGATATCAAAATCCGAGATATTACAAACTTTTAGATAGGTCATGCTCTTATGAAACCCTGTAATACGAACCAATTCCGCTAAAAAACTGTGGACTTTGGTGGAACCACCAAACTTTTGAGGGTCAACTGACCTAGCCTTGGTGACCGGACCCGACATGACATATTGGTTCAAAACTTTTTATGAAAGCTGGACAAAAGGATGATCGAACAGGTACTGAAAATTTGGCGGCCGCCTACGCGCCGCCGTTTTCCCGATATCAGGAAAAACCTGAGGGGGGGGTGTCTAAACACCCCCCCGGCCCCCCGGCGCGGGTTAATGTAATAGAATTATACATAAGTTGACTCTTGTTCCAACTTCAGTGCTAACTGCATGTTTTATAAATGTTCATTGTTCTCTCACATGAATAATAAACTGGGAAAGCTCATTACTTCGTTAAAAGAAAACACTGCTCACAATGACAACCTAACCAAATGTTGTGTAATTTAATTCGATGTTATTTAGCCCTTGCATTACACAAATTTACAATACAAACATTGTTATCTCCAACGAACTAGATCAGTTCCAGCATTCCTATGAAAAAGTGACTTTTCGTTATCCGTATGCAACCTGCATTGTTAGAGAAATGCAATAAATGCACACATATTCCTATGCGGCTTGAGCTATTTTTTTACTCTCTTTTTTAAGCCTTTACATGAGTGGCCCTCCCACAGTCCAACGCGACAACCGCACCTTACGTTAACACCAAGAGAACAAAAGTAGAAAGTCGCGCCACGTCACTCAAGGGAAGATAAAACAAAATATAAAATATTTCGAGGATAGTATTTCCCTTGAGCGTCGTTATGTTAGCTACGGCAAGTAGGTAAGCAAAAATCAGTGACAAAAAAAAGCCTATTGAGCCGAAAGGTGGTGGGTGGGCCGAATGGAGGGGGGTTAGTAACTACTAATAGTCAGTCCCAGATTCCCCACGAGCAGATAGCTATTGGTGTTCTAAAATGTTCCATTTCTTTGCACTATAGTAGAATAAAGTGAAAGTGACAAAATTGGTTCTGTGAAATTTCAACAGAACTTGAATTTCTTACAATAGCCGTTTTCACGATGGATTTTTGGCGCGAAATGTTTTAAAACATTTTAAAATGTTTAAAAAAAGTTTTAGTATGAAAGTTTTAGTATACGATATATTCCAAGAAAAATAAATTACTGATTTAGGCGATATTATCATTATTCAAGAGTTATGGAAACGAAACATGAAATGAAATGAGCTCATTACAAGATTATGATACAAAATTGTCCGTTTCTAAAGAATATATGCGTCTAGAGTCCATTCGTTCAGTGAAGCATACCGCATATTAGTGACTCAATCTGCAGCGTCAGGGATCACAGGTCTGCCTTCGCATGGCGCAATAATGCGCTTAGAAAACGAGTCGCTTGTCGGCGAGTCCATATGAATAAAGGTGAGTCCCCGGTTTGTTGAGTACCTAATAGCGTGCCCCGAGATTAAAATGTCTCGGAGTCTCTGAAAAGTTTCAGTAGGTGAAGATCTGGCATCACAATTAACCTATGCATAATTAGTCTTGCTAATTACCACCAAACCGCAATTTTGTAACATACTATATTCTTACCAACATATTACAAAACTCTAAGAGACATTTCAAGACTAAAATCGTTTGCAAAAGTTATGTACTTAAGGAATGGATACGTATACTAAAACTTTCATACTATTTTTTTTTTAACATTTTGAAATGTTTTTAAACATTTCGCGCAAAATAAGCCATCGTGAAAACGGCTAATATTAATAGCCGTTTCCACGATGGATTGTTTTGCGCAAAATGTTTTAAAACATTTGAAAATGTTTTAGTAGTAGCCGTTTTCACGATGGACTAATTGCGAAAAAAATGTTTTAAACCTCGCCCTACGGGACCGTAGGGCGAGGGTTAAAAATTTATCGCAAATTAGTCCATTGTGAAAACGGCTAATGTGAAGATTACCGACTCGAGGAATCACTCATTAGGTTGTGCTAACAGATACATAATAGAACTGACAGAATAATATAATAGTCAGCTGCCCACATTTTGGTTGTGCGGGCGTAACAGTTCTGTTCTTCTGGCCGGCCGGTGTGGCAGCAGCTGGCCACTGTCCACTGTCCACTGTCTAATGTCCACTGTCCACTGTCTAATGTCCACTGTCCACTACCGCATCCAGTCCCCTCGGCTCCACCCCTCGGTAATACCAATAACGCGTCACCCCAACTGGACATTTCATATTTGGGGTGGCAAGATTTATCTGGCGAGTGGACAAAGGGCAGGCAGAGGTCGCACGCGTCCGCTCTCGAGAGGGGACCGGTCGGCGCGCGCCTCTCAATGGCCGGCGCTGATTCACACGCACATGAAACTTTAATTCCCCGACGGCTGATGTCTCTATGGCCATGGTAAACGGCTCTGGCCGGCGGCGGCGGCGGCGGGATGGTGGTGGGGAGACGGCGCTGGTCAACCCCAGTCTGGGCCTGACCCGGCGCGCGTCGTCTCAAATCGTGATGCCAGGGGGACATCAGAGGGAAGGGGAGGTGAAACAGCGGGGGGGGGGCAGGCCACGAGCCAGGCTACCGGCTGTCACAGTGCGCATGGCTCACCTATCTCAATAGATTTGTTCTGCTTTGTTTGCGTCAACAAAGAGCGCTCAGTTATCGCCGTATATGACGTTTCAATATCGGAGCCGGTCATCTGTTGGCCAGGTGACTGGTGACGCGTGACGGCCGGCGATTGCCAGTTAAATCGGGACAGGCTGCGGTGACGGGCCATCAATAATTGGCTGGTCCCTCGGCGGCCGGCCGGAAGAGTTGTCGGGTTAATGACAGGTCGGTCGTGCCGACGGTCCGGACGGGGTTCGTGACAGCCGGCCGCGCCGTCACAGGCTGTCACGGGTCGTCACAGAGCGCCACGGATCGTCACATAGCAGTACGGATTGTCAGAGAGCGGGACGGACCGTCAGAGAGCGGGACGGACCGTCAGAGAGCGGCACGGATCGTCAGAGAGCGGCACGGATCGTCAGAGAGCGGCACGGATCGTCAGAGAGCGGCACGGATCGTCTGAGAGCGACACGGGTCGTCAGAGAGCGGCACGGATCGTCAGAGGTGCACGGCGTCGTCATGAAGAGCGGCACGGAATCGTCAGAGAGTAGCACGGATCGTCATCGAGAGCGGGCCACGGATCGGTCAGAGAGTCGCGTACGGGTCGTCCACAGAGCGCGGCACGGACCGTCAGAGAGCGGCACGGGTCGCACAGGAGCGGACACGGGTCGTCACGGAGCGGCCACGGGCTCGTCATTCCTTTCTATAGAGGCGCGGGCGCGCCACGGAGAGAGCAAGAAACATACCATTGAATAACACAACAATAGCAGAGCTAGTTTCGAATGACCTTTGTGTGTGTGTGTGGCTGGCATTGGTATTCAGCTGGAAAAATTTTAAGTTATCGCTTTAGCATAATCGGCTATTGAATTTTAACGAGTGTGTTGGTGGTTCCCGTATGTGTTCTTACACATAATGCTTTGATAGGTTTATGGTAGATTTGAGGTTGTCGTATGCTATGGTCAAAACAGCTGGCTCGTGTGAAATCCCTTAGTTTTGATTCTAACAAAGCTGTGGGCAGCTCTCACATTGAACATGACGCAGGCCTGTTAAGCTGTGCTATCATCATGTCGGTTAACAGCTGACATGAATATTGCAATGGGAATCTAGTGACAGTGATGGTCAGCTGTAGCAAGACATAGCGATATGAACAAAGGACATGCAGCCCTCACCTCACCTCGTCACCTCACCTCATCTTCATCACCTAGTCATCACCTGATCGTTGAGAGATCGGCGACTGTTTGGGAAATGATCAGTGACTGCTCGGGAAATGATCGGGGAATGACGGGTGACTGAACGTTAATAGATCACCTATTGATTGGTAGTTCTGATAAACATCTGAGCATCAGACGCTGCCAGTACGGGATCAAAGCAAGCAGCCCAGATTGTCGCTCCTGTCCAGCCCGTGAGCTCTTTGCCACAGGTCGAACTCGAGCCATCTAAGAACTGCCGATTGTGAATCAGTGGACAAAATTGAAATGACTGGTCCACGATTGTGCTACAGTTTAGCACATTTATACATACTCAAGGTTTGCATTGGTTGAACCAGGGCTGCGTAGTCGACAGCATTAAACAGCTCCGACTCCGGCCTGAAAAAATCGACTCCGACTCCCGACTCCAACTTCGACTCCAAATCCGAATCCGACCTTTTCGACTTTCGACTCCAAAAACTTCCGAACTCCAGCCCCCGACTCCAAACTAGACCTCCAAAAAAAAAAAAAAAAATCTCCGATTTTCCGATTTCTGATTCCGATTTCCGATATCCTATTCGATTCGCGCATTCCGAATCCGACTCCGACTCCGGGACTCCGACTCCGACTCCGACTCCGACTCCAACTTCGTCGACTTCGACTCCCACACACCAACTACGAATCCGGACCTACCCATAGGAGATCTGTTATCCGACTACATGCTAGCCCGCCGAGTTTACTGGGGGCGGGCTATTTATAGCCCCTCCGCCCGTATTCTGCAATATCTCCTAAACGAACAAGAGATATTGTCACCAAACTTTCAGTACCTTTACTGCACATCAATTTGACACATGCCTGCCCTAAGAAAAAAGATAAGGATATGCGACTTATCCGATCCAAACAGGGAATTGACGCATGGCAAGGAGCTGAGTGACGCGATAATGTTCTGCCGTTCATTAACGTTCTTGCGCAAAAATTAAGATTTTGCGAGAAAACGCTGTCAAAAGTGCAGTTATAATATAACTTCGATTGTGATATACCAAATGACGGAGAATGAACTTGGCTATTAAACTGCAATGTTTTTTTTTTAAAGTTAAGTGAAACTAAAAAATTGACAAATCCAAAGACATTTTTGTTTTATTTTTACAATTTTTTCCCAACAAAAGTCCGAATTAAAAAAAGGAATATGAATGTTCTAGAAGAGTCCAATAAACATGTGTAGCAAGTTCGAAGTCAATATCTTCAAAAATGACTGACTTACAACCTTTCAAAGTAAAAATCCGACCACCTCTACAGCATAGCCAATACCATGCATACAAATTGCATTTCCGTTTTTTTGCCTTTTACTTCTATTTGTGTGGAAAAAACAGCGTTCTATGGTTATTTTTCGCGTTTTAATAAAAAAAACATCCCCTTATGTTACAACTCCTAATGACCGTAATCTGCAGTTTGACCTCGTGACTTCGGAT
>VOPJ01006154.1:0-25742 GCA_014673585.1 Semibalanus balanoides
TATTTAGCAGTGTTTCCATGCTACGATGGTCAAATGTGCGGTGCCTGTTTAGATGGAAAGATGCAAAACCAGTTCCAAATTCAATGCAGGTTAATTTGCTTTATTTGAATTTGTGATTGAAACTGCACCTTTGCTCTACAAAACATAAGCACATTTTCGTAGACAATGCCGTTGATATAATTCAGAGTAAAAAGATAATGGTGAAAGACGGGGGAGGGCCGACACTTAGCTCCAAAGTTGGGGGGGGGAGCGTCGCCCCCACAGGTCCAAAGTTAAGGGGCGAGTTCCCCCCACTGCCCCCACGGTTCCTACGTCCCTGGCTCCAGTACAGTGGGACATTCAGTTCAGCGTTACGACGAACCGAAGAGGATGACGATGGCTTTGCTGTGACTATACTTCATCGACGTGACGCGGCGAAGCGGCTTGAATGTTTCAATTTTAGGTCGTGGAAAACGGCATTTTCATATTGGAACCAGACTGTGATTGGAGGCATGCCCCATGCAACTCTTTTTCCTGGTTGCACATCTCGGATATGATACAAAATATCCAAATGAATGTAGTTTTTCCTATACATTACCAGCTCGGACAGTAACTCACGATGACTGGTGGCGGTCAGCGCTCAATAGTACATGTGATAATAATAACTGTATAGGTACATATATACCGAACTGTAACAAATAACTGGTAATATTCATAGTGCAAATGGAATAAAAGCAGCAAGAGGCGGAACAACGTTTCCGATCATAAATGGTTCCTGTAGATCTGGAGGAGCCTAGTGGGAGATGGCGTGAGCCGTGAAGAGATGGTCCTGGCCTGGTCCTCACTATTGTATATAAGTTTTTCGGTCCAACAAGCTGGGCACCGCTGGATTAGCTTCCGGGTGTCGATGTCCTCGCCTTTGCGCTCGTGTCTTTTTTGGAACTCAGTAGGTAAACACGTAGCCCGCGCCCCGCTTGAAGTTAATATATTGTGAAATGAGTGGGCCCTGGGGTCAGCAATTAGTTACCGCCTGTGCCAGACACTTAATGGAATCCATTTTCTTATTTTTCAAAAATGTATTGATACAAATGTAAAACTTTGCTTATGAGCAATTGTAAAACTTGTGTCATGGCGCGAAGCGGCGCGAAATTCTCCGTTTTGACTGTATAGCTGGATTATGACTGCTGTTAAGTCAACTCTAAGATAAATTGTTAACTTTCACTGAAAAATGGTTTATTCTAAGATCATTGTTTTTCACTTTCAGTATAGGGAACGCGCGGCAGGCATATTTTTATTGAATATCCCCCAGATTCCTGTGGTGGGATTCGTCTCTGATGCCCCCTCCCCCTCCTGCATTTGCCAGTGCTCACAGCCAGACATGTGCTCGGACCCCGAAAACGGATCTCGGGATCTGATCTCTGGGATATGGATCCCGGATCCACTGGGATCATAGATCCACCTTCACAATTTGTCGACGGATCCACTGGGATCATAGATCCGTCTTCAACATTGGGCGACGGATCCACCGATATCCGAGATCGCAGGCACCATTTTGCACTGAGATCCACTGGGATCTTAGTCCCGCCATTATCCAGATATGTATTTCCGGAACCCATATTTTAAGTAATTGTCAGTATTTTTCCATTCGATGTAAATGGAACTAGCATAGGCGCATGCCTAAAATTAGATTTTGTCAAGAAAGACTTTAGATATGGCATAATTACAAGTTGGATCCTGTCGGATCCGAGATCCGTTAGGATCAGATCCATTTTTGGTTTATTATTGGATCCAAAATCCGTTGCCAAATTCAATAGAAGGATCCACTGGGATCCAAGATTCAGTGCTGTATTTTGACATGGGATCCAATGGGATCACAGATCCAACATTGCGTTTTGTCGAGAGATCCTCTGGGATCATAGATCGTTCTTCCGGATCCATGCACATGTCAGCGGTAAACCATACCGTCAAAGTCGTGCATGCAGTGTTCGAAAGCTACCTGTCTGCCTTCCTCAACATGTGTACGAAGTCAGGAAGCCTGCCTTACCGTCACCGCCGCGCCGCCTCCCGTCCGATAACGTCACCGCCGCGCCGCCTCCCGTCCGGTGACGTCACCGCCGCGCCGCCTCCCGTCCGATGACGTCACCGCCGCGCCGCCTCCGCCGATGAACGTCACCGCCAGCGCCGCTCCTCGGCACAGAAATGAGACCATAATGAAGGCCGCGACCGGTGCGCGCGGCGGTCCGTAGTTTTGTGCGGCTTTTCGGAATTGGTGTGGGGGCCGGTGTGCGTGGCGGGCCTCGTGGCACTTGGTCTGTCGACCTCGGCTGATGCGTTTCGCCATGTTAAACACGAGGTGCCCGATGCGCACACCCATTGGGAACTGCGGGGTACAGATGCGATATCGATTCGAACCCTAACGGAACAACGTGTACATTACGCAAAATACTGAGATTGTAAGAAGTCTCACGACACTCCATAATGTCCCTAGTGCCGTAGAGACATACACCCTAGGCGTTTCGGTGCTTAGCAATGTACAGAATATGTCTCGCGAAGCACAGAATACTGCGCACAATGGCGACCGGCTGAATAGAATGAGGGAAAATTATGACAACTGGGCACTGAGGGATATAAAAGGCTGGATGAGGAGGTGACCGATGTCATCACAATAGCCGGACACTATTGTGTGTATTTACAGTCTCCGAGATAAGAAGCTAGAACAAACACTTACTCTAAATATTAATGTCTACTTGAATATAACTATTATTGCGACACAGGTACAAAGGTGTGGGATAATATAGTTGATACCATTGACTACGCGAACGATAATAAATGAGGACTGAGTCAAATATTACGTGGCACCTACACTAGGCTAGTGGAATCTACTTGAAACACACCAAGTAAACTGGCTATTTGCCCACCGAGCGAGAGCGAATTGCGTGAGAGAATGTCCGAGTAAAGTTACTATCATCAGAGGCACAACAACAGTTGGCTAATCATTATCATAACTCACAATTGAGTGTATTATGTGTCTGAGCACTAGTATGCAGGCTTGAGAGGGAGATAACATGACAGCGAGAGCACCAATGAGCGTCTAAGCAACACCTCTCAACGATACATTCACAGTCTTCGAGAGATATATGCACGCCACTAATAGTTTACCAGATTGCTATTCATACGAGGTTCAGTCTATATGAGCGGGGGCTGCCTTTACACCCTCCCTTATTGGTGAAGCGATCCGTATACTCCGGATGCGACACGGCGGGACCGCGCGCTCCTAAGAGTCAGATTGATAAGTTTTACATCTGAGAGGAGCGACGCTCTGTAATTTCTCGTTCGGATTAGCTCACAACCAATACGTGCTGCCACATGTGCACGATGAATGCACATGAAGCACTGACAAGGGCCTTATCAATATACTGCTTATAGAGTCCCTAAAATACCCGATATTAGAATAGCTGTGGATACTAAGAATGTCAATGAGGGAACCAATCATTCTTGCTAAGAAATAGTTAGCTAATTCGCAGCCGGGCCAGTCCAATTGTGCAGGTCGCGAGCGGACAGAAACACCTAAGTAATCCTCCGTCGTAACTTTGTACAGTCTAAGTAAATCAATATAATTTCAGCGCATAGTATCTAGAGGAGACTGTTTTTCTTTTGCTATAAAATCAGCACCGGGCACCGATTTTTTTCTTTAGAGATGGTCAGGACTGTATATTTGCTATGTTTGGGCATAATATACCAACATTGTATTTCGCTTTGCTGCTACACATCTGAGGCACTATTTCGACGCTAAACATCTCCTGCGCCGAGTTCTGAGCACATGAGAAAAAAAATCGAGCCAGTGGCTCTTTTTTTATAAGAACGGCCTCTACACTCTACAAATCTGCTATCTCAGTTGAAAACCACATGTTTAAGATTCACTATTAAAGATGATCCCTTTAAATGATAAGTTTATGCCACTTTCGATATGGGTAAGGAAAGGAAAGAAGAGATTTAACGGCTTGTCAATCATTTTAAGTCAAATACATTGGGAAAACATGAGCTTTGCACTATTCAATTCTAAGTTATCAACTTTGTGAGAAAATACTTAAAAATATATATTTAAAATTTGTAATTGGTAGCCGTTCTTATTTGAAACCATACCTACTTTTGTATTGCTTTGAAAGGATCATTGTTTTTGACGATATATGACCACAAAATACCAATTTCGCCCCGGAGTTGATCCACTTCCTCGTCAAAGTTGGGGGGGGGGGGGCTGACCCCAGTTAGGGAAGGGCCTCAGCCCCCCAACTGAACAGGATCTTTCATCCCTGGTTTCAAGGCAACTTAATGACTCTCTGGTTTGACGGAATCATGATTGCTTGCGTTGTGTATCCGAGTGCAGTACGAGTGCACGTGATCAGCATGCCGTACTCTTCCATTATCATGATTGATGATAATCACAGCTCTTGTTGCGGCGTTAGGCTAAACTAATTATGTTTACTACCGACATTTCTAAGCGAATCGCCCTTCATTCACCAAAGCCTATCCGTTCCAATTCCATGTTGGTCCACTCTGCTAGGCCTCTGAAACCGAGACGAGTCGGAATGTTTGCCGTCGGGATGTGTTTACCTTTGACTCGTGCCAACTCTTCACGTGATTTGATATTTGTTAATATTTGATTTGATTCTGTTGCCGACGATCGCATCTGTGCCAGAACTCTGAGTGCACCTGCTAAGTGCTAACACACGCACGTGTACGTGCACGTTCCACGCACACCACACCACACGCACGCACACGCACACGCAATACGACACGCACACCCACACCGCAACAGCAGGGCACACCGCACACGCACACGCCGCAACGCACACGCAACACGCACACCACACCGAGCACACGCACACGCACACGCACGCACACCACACACACACGCGCATACGTAACGCACACTCACACACACCACACACACACACACACACACACACACACACACTATACAACACACACCAACCACACACACACACACAGCACACACACACACACACACACACACACACACACACACACACACACACACACACACACACGCTCACACACACGCTCACACACACACACGGCAGCACAAAGCAGGCACGGACGCGCGGCCACTACGACCGAGAAGGGTGCTTCTAAGAGAGACAAGGGGGTCCGGTCCGACTCTCAAGTGGGCTGCCGGGCAGCAGCCTCTGACGACCACAGCAATAGCATCACGCTGATATCGCAGTGGTAGGAGGGATACGTATATGTATACGTCAGAGGGAAGTTAGATGAACGTCCACGATATATGTTGATGAATGCTAACTATATCATTTATTTCCTCAGCAGTGGGAGTCTGGAATGTACCGCAAAAGTAGATCATGAACAAAGGAAGTGAGCGCATATTTGGCCAGGAACCAAATGTGAGAAGTGCAAACTTCAGTACGTCAACTTTAAACCCGTTGCTGTAAACATGTTCGCTGGGAGAAGAGAGATAGGAACTCTATGCGAGTAATAATGCCGACGCCGACTGGCAAGATTTAGGCTGTGAGTTGACACTAAACCTGAGTGTCATCTCAGAGAACTGCACTACGAGTGCATCGCATGTACAGACTAGGGGCATTTGCAAGATCGCAAGAGAGGATGAAGCCGAGGAATGTGCCGTGTGATACTCTCTGTTTGATAGCCTGTGGTGAAGAGATTCGGCTAGGTATGTTATCAGAACCACTCTTCTCTGAGTCATGAGCGTGGACACTTGAGTCATTTTGAAGATATGGAGTATCTTCTCATGCCCCAAGGCTTGTTGATAAGTTTATCATGGTGAATGACGTCAAAACATCATTTTCCTTATGTTTATGAGACAAAGAAGTTGGACCTTGCCATAGATAGCAGGATACCTGTTATCTATGACCTTGCCTTTGTGTTGTTTTCCCAATCATTATATTGCCCCGATCACTATTATTTCATGTTTATGGTTTTGAATAAGTAAATAATATTAGTGTTACTTATTCAAAACCATAAACATTGACAAAACCATAACATAACCAATAAAGGCACAATGCAATTTTGCTTTGTGCCTTTGGTATAGTTCAGCAGTTAAACATTACAACAATACAATATTATATACGTAATTAACACTGATCGGCAGCTCACATTCAATGTCGCGAGCTTAATGGGACAACAAATTGAAACGTTTTCTTATCAAATTCCAGCCGATTTTGATACAAATAATTCCCATTGTTTTTCCCATTTAACTCAATTTGTCAAAACAAAACCAGTCGCATCCAATATTTGGCAAAGTGGTCAGAAGCGATATCGGAAACAAAGAAGCCGCGGCCCCGGACCTCAGCTGCTATCATTTTCCCAGGGATCAGCGGGGGCCGGGGAAGACTCCCCGGAGAGCGATCCCCGACTGATCGCAGCGTCGCTCCCCGACTGACCGCAGCGTCGCTCCCCGCCGCAATCTCTCATCAGTCGCCGGTCTGCGCTCCCACCGGACCCGTCCTGTGTCCCGTCCTGTGTCCCGTCCCGTCCCGTGTCCCGCCCCGACGTGGCTGCGAGACCCGCCTCGATCGCCGAATGAGTGGCAACCGAAGTAATAAAATTGTGTTTTGCGATAGCCTACACTTAAAGACAACATCGTTTTTTGGACAATTTGCACCTATTTTCCTCTGGGTAAATGACAATAAACTAGGCTGACGATCAGGGGCTCCGCCACGTGTTTGATATTGGGGGGGGGGGGACGGGATCGGCGATGATTTCTTAGCAAGTGCCATTTTTAGCAGAATTTGCGAAAAATAGCAATGCAATTTACTTTTTTGCTATGATGGGGTGATTTTCCTCTCTTTTCATAGCTTTTGGGTGAAATTAGACATCAATTACAAAAAGGGAAAGGAAATACAGACGGCTGGCTCCATCAGAAAGAGCTTGAATTGCTTGAAAATCTATAGATTTTTGCAATATGCCGAGACATATAATTAAAGTTAGCACGTGAGGGTGGTGGTATAGCATTACAGCTCAATGCTATTTGGTCTGGAAAAAAACACATTTTTGCCCCGGGCCGAAATGTTTTCCAAATCTCGTGTAAATAGTATAAAAAGCGAAAAATCATGCTCAGCGGCATATGGCCAATTTCATACCACACTTGGGCCGGAATAATTATTTGGAACCTCGGTCCGAGCATTGAATTGTTCGCCCTCGACCTTCGGTCTCGGGCGGAATACTCAGCTCGGAGCTCGGACAACAAACAAAAAACGTTTCCCGCCCCGTGTGGAAATTATATATTACCATCGACGCAAGAACAATCTAATGTTGATGACATACGCTTCATAGACACTTTCAATAATTTTTGATGTTAAGAAGGGGTTTTGTAGATTATGAAAGTTGTACATTTGAGCGGTCATGTCAATTGCCATATTACTTGAGATGGAAAAACTATAATTTGTTTGCTTATATTTCTGGACACTATTTATTAAAATATAAATATATGACTGGTTACGATATTTTTCCATCCATATATTAAAAAATATATAATGTTGGAAGAATACTTAGCAAAATGGCACTCCAGAAAGGCAAATAGCAGAAAAAAACATGACAAAATGAAAGCAAATAACATTCGCTCTAACATGGCTCCTAATCGGGAAGTTAACATTTTAAGTTTTTTTTGACACCGGATACAAAAATAAAAGATATGAAATGTCTTAACAAAACCGAATTTTAACTTTATTCAAACCGAAATACTTATGTGAGAGAAGTTAGATGTAGAGATACCCAAAACAAATTTGGAAGCAATATTATTATATTTGAACTGATTTATGGGCTCCTTAGTAATAAGTAATTATGATAATATATTATTACATTTTTGTTCTTTTATTGACCAGAATATAGAAAAGCCACTAGCCGTTTCAAAAACGATGGCTTATTTTGGCACAATGTATTTCAAAAAAAAATGTTTCAGTGGTAGCCGTCTCACGATGGGACTAATATTTCCGAAGAAATTGTTTCACCCCGCCGTATATGGGACCCGTAGCACGAGGGTTAAAACATTTTTTTATTCCGCAATTAAGTCCAATCGTGAAAAGCCGGCTACATACTATATTTATATCAGGAATTACTATTTCGAGAGTCAGTAACAAAATAACCCATCGGTATACAAACGGACTTCTGTCAATCACTCTTGAGTATCAAACTATTCTCTAATATTAAACACACGCATCTGTATATACCTTACATTTACATTTGTTAAAATCTTATTGCCTAAACCCTATACACTTTATGATGAGGTTGTAAAAAATGCGTCTCCTACTTATACCTTAAGAAGTTATTATGTTATGTACAAGCACCATAAAACATGCTGTCGCATGACTCCAGTAGAACCTCTGGCCAGCCAGTTGACCTTTTGGTGATCCCTGATTCTTAACCTTAGACATTTGGTTATAATTGATTTTGCCTAAAGCTCCCGCGCCCCCACGGGGGGATTGTTTGACACCCACCTTCCGCTGTTTTATCAAGAAAATACGAAAAAACGAGCGGGCGTAGCGCCGCCCCAATTAGGCATAACTAATTTTTGATGCGCTCTCGCACATTTTTGCGAAAATTCAAATTTCGTATCGGGTTAGGTCAGGTCACCAGGTCAGGTCAAGTGACCCCACCTACCCACAAATTTGTGGTCGTGCCATGACCACAGTTTCTGACGGATCGATAAGAAACCTTTAGGATTAAATAGAGTCATCAGTATCTACAAAATGTGTATCTCGGATTTTTGATATCGGTGACCTGAGGTCGGGTCAATTTTGTGACCTCGCCCATTATATTCTCAATGATCATAAATATTTTCAAATGCTAGTTTCTTTTTCGATGATATCAGTTCACATTTCCTTCTGGAAAATGTTTTTAAATAGGATATTATGCATGATCAACATTTGCAGGTTTTGGCTCAGGGACCCTTACGGGTCATCTGAGATCATCCGATGTCATCAACACACTTTTCGACAAATCGGTCACACAATAAAGATAGATAAGTTGTAACTTTCACAATGTGTTTGTCTCGTACAGACACATCTCTTGATATGCATATGGGTGGCGGGGGACCGTAGACCTTACTTGGGTCATCCTCGACCTTGACATTGAGGCAATTTTTTTTTAGTTGACATAAACATGATCAAATTTCGAACATTTCAAGGCCATTGACAAGAACAACACCATGGCGTAAAAAAGTATTGCGTAATTTTATTAGGTAAGATAAGTTTATTTACGAAAGCATGTTCTTTCTGCCAAACAAATCAGCATTTTTTGACCTCTAGATGACCTCTAAAGCTTTAAAACTCTGACCTGAGGTCAATTTTGAGAAGCCTGCGTGCGATTAGGCAAATTTTCAATGGCTAGCAATTGTTTTGGACGTTTGATTCTAAGAATAGCAATAACTTTCGCGATATAATATTTGGGGGGTTTCTGGAGCGATGTCACTAAGAACTGGAAAATTTTGACCCTTCGATGACCTCTGGTGACCTATGAGTTTATTTGACGTGAGCAAAAAAGTATAAAACAGGTTTGAAATGAATCTTTTGATAAGATTCAAAATATCTATGTTTTGTTTTGCATATTATTCGTGTCAATAGGAGCCAAGTTAGTGTTTCAAACCACCCCCCCCGCAGTCGGGACGAAGGCTACAAATACAGAGGCCCATGGGCGCGGTTAATGCAGAAGATGCATTCATACCTTAAAAAGCAACTTTGTGCGTTAAATAGTCCTCAATTAAGGCGATTGGAGTGGACAATAAGCTACCCAAAAACTAAAAATGCCTATCTACAATTTTGACATTTGACCTGACAGTGACCTGACACATGCTGACCTTATTTTCGAAGAGAAAAAAATGGATGTGTCTATTGAGAGTTTTCGCATTGCCACTGTGCGCGTCTCGCTCGCGTTATTGGTTCGAAAGAGAACAGATAGGGGCAGCAAATCTGCCCAAGCGGGGCGCGTTGCGGCATAGAGATCGGCCAGCGGGGCGCTTTGTGTTAGGATTTTATTTGCAGATATCTGCGTCATTTCTATACATTTGAAGTGCCCGGGATGGTGCAAAACTATATAATTTATATTTTGTACACCAGTCAGGGGCGGTCCCAGACAGCTGACGGAATAATGACCAAGGGGGAAGTCGAGTTTCAGTGACAGGGATGGTAGACCGTTTTTTGGTAACAAGGAGAAATATTATGGCATGACGATAGCAGTGTATCATATTGCTTTGGTGTCTCGGGAAGGTATCAAAAAATGTTTTTGAACTAATTTAATAGACAAGGTTCTTTTGCAAAGGGAGGGGTTCGAATAAAAATTTTGTCGCTTTTTTTTTTTAAATAAATTTTAAGTCGAATGTTTTGATGGGATGGAGATTCCGAGATCAGGACACACGCTAAGCTAAGCTTGTTGGCGCAGGCCCTGACCCCAACCATCAGATGCGCACATTTCCAGTCACCGGCGAATTTAGAAACTTGGTAAACACAAATGGTATTTAAATAGAGTTGTTCTTGAATGCAAAATGGTGTAGAAACGTTTTCAAAGTTGGTGAGGACTTGACAGTGGACCCAAACCCAGTGGCGGATCTACGGTTGGGCAAAATGGGCATTCGCCCCCCCCCCCAACCGTCCGAAATCGGCAAAAAATGACACATTCCATGATATAGAAGAAAATCTAAGCAACTTTGGCATAGAAACTTTGCTTCAAATCAGCTACCAATGCATGAGCAAGCGAAATCCGATAAGGTATAATCACAAAGAAATATGAGTAGTGAAGAACTTTTATATGGATTTGGACTCACATCCCAAAGATCCCGGCTTCCTGGGTCCGCAGCTTCCCATAAACCAAAAGACCAACACTAGTGCAGTCCGATTGAACTCAAATCTACTAACATCAAGGCGTTATAAAATACTTACGGTATAAGGAAATCTAAGAATTTATTCGAATTATCTATTGAGATCGGTATAAACCTATATAATTATACAGGCAAACCACACTCGGTTCACAATCGTAATCGTCTGTAGAGTACTATGATTTCAGTGTAATGTCTCAATCAGAAATCTGATGGCAAAATGTGCAAATCCGTGGTGCTAACCAAAAATATGGCTACTATATAAATGTTTGCGTTTAATGATAAGTATTATTTACTGAATTTGGTTAAACACTAAAGCACTGTAGCAAGGCTGCAAATTAATGAAGTTCATCTGGTGCTAGTCGAACCAATTAAAATACAATTTAAGGAAGTTGTCGGATAAATAAGCATACGAAAGATATTGTTGCATTTTACTTTCTGGCAAAATACGTTCATGAAATATTGGGGGCGGGGAAAATTTTATTTTATCCCCCCCCCACCCTCCAAGATGGGGGGACGGGCGTCCCCCCGTTTCCTTGGGGCGGAGCCCCTGCTGACGATCGGACATAAGTTTAATTGTTAACCCGCGCCCCGGTAGGCCTCCGATACAACCCTCCGATACAACTTCGCCATGGTGGGGTTGGGGTCAAAATGACCCCCTAAAAACTGAAGGAGCTAGAAAGACGCAAAAAAATGTTCGAAAGCTCTCGACATAGAAATGGGAAAGTACATTATGCCGTTTTGGCTCAGGTCAATATATGTAGAGGTCACCAGAGGTCATCAAAGGTCAATTTTTGCCAGTCTTAGAACTTTCCTTCGACTCATTCCGTATATCGGAACTATGATAGCATAGAAAAGCAAACGGGAAATATACCTATTTGAAAGCCCTTGAAAAATATAATCGCTTCGTCTTTCGTTAATTTGAGCTCCAGTTAAGTAGTCTCTCTTAGTGGTCATCAAAGGCAACAATGGTTTTTTTGGCAACTGTTTTTACGCGAAATAACTTTGTCTCTAAAATGATAAAGCAATTATATTAAGACCTTTGTGTTTGACTTGGCGAGGCGCTTTTCAACATATGAATGCTTACATGTTAAAGGGAGTATGCCTTCTCTTTTGAAATGTCAAATATATTTTTCTTACGGTAAAAAACTATTGGTTTGATCATTGGTCACGATAAAATGTACGTCCCTTTTAGTTGAATTTTTACTTATATTCTGTTTTGCATTTGTTTTGTTTCAAAACCCATAAACGATCGCCAGTGCATTTCCTGTCAAATCGCACAAAAGAGGATTTTCGTACCGAGCCCCTCCATTTTGATAAAAATTGGTAACAATGTAGAGTCCCAAGTGAAAAGAACCATACACACCAACTTTTAGTCGGTGCCTACGTCAGATTTAGAGGTCATCAAAGTTCACGATTTTTTGCGTACTGGTATCAATGAAACGCCTAATTTTCTTGTCATGGAGTTAGCGAACCAAACTTTTAATGGGAATACACTTAAGAGTTTCCACCATTCGGAACAAAAATCAAAAAAATTACGTATCTCAATATACCTTTTGACCTTACAAGTTCAAACTCGTAAAAACGTATTTATTTTTATGTATGCCTCCTCGCAAAAAGGCCAAACTTGGTACAAGGAATGACCTTGACATGCTCTAAGAATATGCAGAAAAAAGGGCGGAGACTTTTCAACTTTTTTAGATACCGCACTTTGAGTATGGTAAGGGAGTGAGACAGACAAATGCCCCGAGGCTATTTATATGTTGTTTGCGATAATGCGAGTTTTTCTGGCCCGATTGACGTGAAATTTAGTGGGTAGCTTTCATTTGATGTGTGCATTCGGTTTCCGAGTTTTCAGATCGATCTGACTTTGCATGACCTCACATGACCTTGTAATAGTGTATGACCCACAAATACGTTTTACCAATGCTAGGAACCGCTCTTAAATCTTTTTTATTTATTTGCATTCTTTTTACACCCTCGACAATTTCGAATCTTTATTGTTCCCGCACCAATACCACCACCACAACCGTACTTATTATGAAACAGCCCTTCTAGTATAAAAAAATCGAACTAAGAGCATAATGCCGATTTTGGAGTGAGGGCCGAGTGACATTTTTTTGCTAATGCCCATGGAAAGAGTAAATACGATGGTATTGGTGCAACATTAAAAATGTGAGCTCAAAGGGCTAGTCTTCAAGGAACGCTGATCGAAACCCCGCAACAGTTTTTTCAGCTTCTACAAAATCATGCTTCCTGCACGCATGTGGATTATTTTCCAAAGTCTGAGCGAATTAAAGAGGTTAAATGCTGAAAGGAAGATTCGCGGTTGCTCGCACTGTGCCGGGAACACGAAATGTACACAGTGTGTGTCCGTCTTGGCGGAATGACATACGTGATCGTGAATAGTTTTTCTAACACGAAACTGGTCGGGAAAGTTCGTGTTAACGAAACATTGTGTAGATTCCACATGCATACCTGTGGCGCCAGATGTATGAGTTTCTTTTACTTCTTTGTTAATTATATTGACGTCAGTGGGCTTCTCTCATCGCATAGTCTCCCCACACCACGCGCTGTTCATACTTTGATATCGACAACTTTGCTATCGCTTAATACTTTGCTATCGATTTGACGACCATCCTCTTCTTATCAATTGAAAAAGGACTCAGTGTCCATATACCGCCTTTAAAATCACATTACATAAAGGGGGCCTCTGAGAACGGTTACACAAAGATTGCCAGCGATCAGCATTAACCCGGCAGTCACTGGGGTATTTCTGTAACACGAGTCACTGGGGGTGGGGGTGCCTTTTTTAGCCCCCTCTTGTATCTTCGGAACCAATCAGACGATCGTGCTGAATCAAACGGCAATCGATAGCCCAGGAAAATTCATCATCGTAAAATAATTTGTGTTGCCCTAGAGGTCAGTGGTGACGTCACAGGTCAGGTCAAAGGTCAAAATGTTACAGACAGATTTATATAGACCGTATTTTCCATATCAAAGCAATTGGTTACAACCATTGACACCCAGAGTTCGCTCTCAAATGCATGATCAACTCAGAATGAGCTAATCGGGATTGTGACAAAATGTCGATGTCAAGGTCAGGTCACACTACGGTCACTATCCCAAAATTATACGAAAGTCATGCAACACATGGTTGTTACATACTATTTTACGTGTCAGGACACGAAATGATAACTCATTTTACCACCTGAATCTAATGGTAACGTGATGAAAGTCAAGCTTAAGGTCAAATCATGTCACAAAAGTCAAAAGTGAAATTGATTAATACAGAAATAAGTACATTTTTTTCAAGACGGTTTTGTCTCAGAGAATACAGTGCTGTTCTTTATTCTGTCTGATCTAGTCAAAAAAAAGGACAAAAAAAATGAAATTTTAAAATCTTACGTCGCGATTACCCATCCTTAGATGTCATCATCACGTCGAAATACAGATATAATTTTGAAATTTGGCTATAGTTGTGATTATGATAGTTATTTTACATATATTCCGGTTTTTTATATCTTAAAATTAATTTTTTGTCGTTTTTTAAAGTAAATTTTGAAAAAAGGTTGGGCAAAATCACTTTTTCAAAAAATCGAGATAGCCATACTTGTACCCTTAAACATTTGCTATCTTTCTCCTTTTCGGATTTATATTTGTCTATATACATGAGCATTGTACAGTCTCCTAAAAGTTTAGCTGATTTTGGTGTCAAAATCGTGTGTAGTGACGTCACTAACTAAGCTTTATCTAAAAAAAAATCTGACAAAATAAAAAAAAATGCAAAGGGTGTGAAAAAGATGCCCGGTCAGGTACTAGAAGTTTGGCGTTGATAGCTGCACTTTTACGTTAGATATTGTAGATATTCCTCAGTGGGGGCTAAAAAAAGCCCCCCCCCCCAGTGACTCGCGGGTTAAGGGCCTGTTCATAAATAACGCTACGCACAGGGTTGTTGTTGTTGGTGGGAGGAGGGGCGACATATCCTTGAATTGGGAGGGTGAACATGAATCTCAATAACGTTAAGTGATTTAAGAGCGGTTCCCAGCATTGTAAAAAGTATTTGTAGGTCATACACGATTACATGGTCATTTGAGTTCATGTGAGGACATCGGATGTCAGATTGTTCTGAAAACTCAGAAACCGAATGTACACATCAAATGGAAGCTACCCACTACATTGTACGTCAATCGGGCCAGAAAAACACACTTTATCGCAAGCAACATGGAAATAGCCTCAGGGCATTTGTCTGTCTCACTCCCTTGCCATACTCAAAGGGTGGTATCTCAAAAAGTTGAAGTCTCCGCCCCTTTTTTCTGCACATTCTTAGAGGACGTCAAGGTCATTGTTTGTACCAAGTTTTTTACGAGGAGGCAAACATACAAATAATTACATTTGTCGACTTTGACCTTGTAATATCAAAGGTCATATTGAGGTCACGTCATTTGTTTGAATTTGTTCCGAATGGTGAAACCCTGTAGAGTATTCGAATAAAGCTTGATTCCGCTAACTCCATTAACACAGACGATATAAGCGTTTGATTGATACCATGTACGCAAAAAATCGTGAACTTTGATGACCTCTAAATCTGACCTTAGAGGTCACCCGGACCTAATAATTGGTGTGCATGTTTCTTTCATTTGACATTACATGTATAACAATTTGTTATCAAAATTGGAGTGGAGTCGGGGGTTTTCTTGTGCGATCTGTCATGGAATGCACCCTCTATAAACAGAGTAACGAAGATGTTACCTATAATGACGCACCAAAGACAATAAACAAACCCACATTAACAATGGAAAATAGTTATCGAGGCTCTGTTCGGCAGCTGCTATCAGTGCTCACGAGTTGTTTTCTATTGGCCAACGCTAACATTATATGCTAGCGTTGTAATTTAAGGGCAATGATTCTAGTAGCGAAAGCTCTCTGGGGAATATTGCTAATTTTGTTCTGCCAGAATGATCTTGGTGAATTTGGAATATCTCAGCAACTATAGTGAATCTGGAGAAATGAAGTACATGGCTAAATTCAGAAAAATATGTTCTACAGACCAGTTTCAACAACTCCATATGATCAATGTGAGTAGGCACACTCCCTTTAAGGTCAATTTCAAAATTTGACCTCTGGTCAAGTTCATTTGGTGACCCGGGTAGTTCATGCTGCATATGAGGCGACGCGCCCCGACGAGACTAACACAGTGGTGTCATTTGCTTGTCTCGATTTGTATTATATCAAGAGTTATTAGCAAAACATTGCTTATGAACTCAGATGACCTCGGATGACCTTGCAGAGATTACTATGCAACAACTGCACCTGGGTCATCAATATTAAGCTAGAATAGCTAGAATAACATGATTCTGAAATAATTGGTCTGACCAATGCATTTTCTTAGAAATGGAAGTATTTGTATATTTTCCTGTTCACTTGTAATGGGGAGGTTAGAAAATTGACCTGATCTTAGGTCACCGATGCAAAAAATCCGAGATACGACTTATGTAAATACTTATGACTTTATGAAATCCTGCAAGTTTTAAATCTCTCGGACAAAGACCGTGGCTTTGGCACGATCATAAACATTTTGGAAGGCAAGGTTACTTGACGTGACCAGGTGACCTGACCTGAGATGACCTGGGGTCAAAACTTTGACAAAGTATGGGTAATTGATGCCCGAAAAGCTGTACAAAATTAAGAGGCGACGCTCGCCGCTGCTTTCTCGCTATTCCGGAAAAAAACCTCAGGGGGTAAAAATGATCCCCCCTCCCACCAGGGTGAGGATCAATGTCGTGGCCCGACGCAACAGTGTGGAACCGACACCTCTCTGTCTGTTATGGTAGAGCCGCATCCTTTATCAGAGACATGATTCGGTGTTTCTATCTGTTTCTTTCGGCAGAGAGCCGGGCGANTAAATAATGGGGAGTTTAATCAATTAAACTGACCTCTGAGTACCGATATACAAAATCCGAGATTAACGAATTGTACGTATCCATGTCCTGATTAAATCCTGTATATACCAAACCTATCGGCCAAAAACTGTGGCTGTGGTACGACCGCACACTTTTTGGGAGGTGGGGTCACACGACCTGGCCTGGTGACCTGACCTGAGATGACGCAAGGTTACAATTGTACAATATTTGCGTATTTGATTCCATATCAGCAGTGCCAAAAACGGAGGCGCTGCGCTCTGCCGTTTTTTTCCGCTTTTCTCGAAAAACTTTTCTTTATATTCTTTCATTTTTTTTACAATTATTAGACTCACTGCAATTTTTATAAAAGATCCTCTCACTTAACTGTTAAACAAGTCACTGACCACTCAAACACTCCCAAGCATATGGAAACAAGGCAATATAACAGCTATATTTAGGAACAGGGGAGTCTGACATATATTTATATTTAAGTATATTTAAGTATGACAGACAATAATACAGACCAATTAGTTAACTTAGTTGCACTGCAAAACTATTTGAACGGATAATATTCAAGCACATCTACAAGCATTTGACAACAAACAACATGTTAACATACAAACAGCGCGGATATCAACCTCATTTTAGCACTGAACATCAGCTTCCCAGGTAACAGATACCGTTGTAACAACGTTGTGAAAAATCAAGTTGGAATTTTACGTTGTAACAACGTTGCGACAACGACGTGAATTTTGTGAAGAAAAGGTTGCATTAACGTCGCTGTTCAACGTTACAGCAAAGTTGTATCGTTACGATGTCACAACTTTGTTCTAGTAACTTAGGAAGAACAGCTTGCAATGTGGTACAATTATCTAAATTGAGCATATTCACCATCTTACTAAGATTATGATCAACTCACGGGTAAGTCACGTTAGCAATGCTTGTCAAAAGTGACGTTTGTAGGCAGCGTTGTTTCAAACGTTTTTGTGAGCGTCAAAAGGTAACGTTTTGAGCAACGTTCCTGGGAGTCTACAAAATTAAACTATCACAACGTTGTGTAGCTGTGTTGCAACCTTGTTACAACGTAGCGACAACGTCAAAATATTTGCTGCGTTTTGTATTTTTTAAACAAGGTTTACCAAACGAGCTTTACCAATCCATGGACAGAGACCACGATTTTACTGTAATATATCTGGACATATCAAAATGTTTTGACAGGATATGGCATGCAGGGCTTCTTTACCAGTGTAAACAACAAAGTGGCATATCAGGCAACATTTTACCTTGGCTCACATCATACCTACATAATAGACAACAGAGAGTAGTAACCAATAACACGCACAGTTCGTGAACAGGGACTATCATGGGCTGGGTGCACCCATGGGTGCCCATTCAATTCTTCCAAATGTCTGGGTTGGGTATGCATTTTTTGACTTTTCATGGTACACTGGGTGGGCATGGATGACAATTTTGGGAAAATGTCGCTAAGAATTATTTTTTACTTGACAACAGATGTTTAACCCGGAGTCAACTGGGGTATTTTCTGTACACGAAGTGACTGGGCGGGGGGGCTTTTTTTTTTAGTCCCTCCCCTTGTATCTTCGGAACCAATTTCAGAACGATCGCGCTGAATCAAACGGCAATCCGATACGCCAGGAAAAATTCCATCGACGTAAAATAATTTGTGTTGCCACTAGAGGTCAGTGGTGACGTAGTCAGCAGGTGCAGGTCAAAGGTCAAAATTTACCGACAAAATTGTATTAGACCATATTTTCCATTCAAAAGCAATTTGTGTTGCAACCATGATACCCAGAATGCTCCTCAAATGCATGACAACACATCCAATAATGAGCTAATCGGGGATTTTTGGCAAAATGTCAAGGTCAAGGGTCAGGTCACATACGGTCACTATGAAACAATTATAAACGAAAGTCATGCAACACATGTTGTTTACAAATATTTTACGTGTCGGAGACACGAACATTGATACTCAATTTTCCACATGCTTTTAAGGTACGTGAATGAAAGGTAAAGTAAAGGGTCAAAGTCATGCCAAAAAAGGTCAAAATTTGAGATGATTAATACCGTAAATCAATCACATTTTATCTTAGACCCGGTGTTGTCTCAGAAATACAGTGCTGCTTTTATTTGTCTGTATATCTGGTCAAAAAAGGACAAAAATGAAATTTCAAAATTTGAACGTCGGAGTTACCATACCTTAGCATGTTCATCACTTCAGTCGAAAATACAGATTCATTTTGAAATTTGGTAATAGTTTGTTGAAATATGTATAGTTAATTTATGATATTTTCCGTTTTTAATATCTTAAAAAGTTTTGATTTTTTGGTAGTTTTTTTTTTTTTTTAAAGTTCATTTTTTTGAAATGTTGGGGTCAAAAATCACTTTTTTCAAAACCACATCTGAAGATAGCCATATTGTAGCCCTTGACATTTGCTATCTTCTCCTTTTTTCGGATTCCTTTTGGTTTATTACATGACATTCGTACAAGTCTCCTAAAGTTTAGCTGATTTTGTTTGTCAAAATCGTGTGTAGTGACGTCACTGCTAACTTAGCTTTATCTCCAAAAACTATAACGAAATAAAAAATATGCAAAAGGGTGTGAAAATGATGCCGTCAGGTATTAAAAGTTTGGCGTCGATAGAGCTGCAAATGTGTCGTTAGATATTTTAGATATTCCTCAGGGGGGGGGGCTAAAAAGGCCCCCCAGTGACTGCGGGTTAACCAGGAAATTTTATGATATGGATATACTTAAACATAGACTTTGGCCCCCCTATATGAACAACAATAAATCGTGGTAAGTAATAGACAGTAAAGATTTCTTAAACCATGGTCTGATCCTAGGTCTGATCCCAATATGATAATGTTGACGCACAAAGTGGTTTCGATAAGTTCAAATCAGCAGCAACACATCAGGTGCTAATATTATTTCTAGTTAATATTATTAAAGTCAACAGCTAAGGTAATGATTGCGAATTTTGTTAAAATATATCTGCCTTATCTGAATGGGCCCCAATGGGCAGGGTAATCAATATTATGAATTTGAATGGGTTCCTGGTCTGGGTCTGGGCTTGATGTTCATGGGTTTCGGTTGGGTTGGGCTTGGGGTTTGGGCACCCATGATAGTATCTGTTCATGAATGGCGGTAAATGCGGGATGCGCCCAAGGGTCAGTGTTAGGACCATTGCTAGCACTCATTTACCTAATTGACCTAGACGGAGTCACAGACAATAAAATACTCCTATTTGCTGACGACACTATTCTCTTCAAATCACATGATAACGGCACAGAGGCACAGGAATCACTACAGAACTATCTGAATAAAATTGCTCGTTTTGGAAGAAAGTGGCTGATCCAGTTCAACTAAAGCAAAACAATCAAACAAACATTCAGCAACAGAATGGCCTCCCAACCTACACTACGATTTGGAGACATGGATGTACCAATAAACTACTCTCACAAACATTTAGGCCTTACTATATCCAGCGACCTGAAATTCAAAGCGCACGTAAACACTATTATTAAACGAGCCAACTCATCACTGAGTCAGGTGTACCCCATTGCCAGATATCTTGACAAAAATACATTGAACCATTTATACTGCATTTACATACGACCACTGTTTGACTACGGCGATATTTTATACGATGGACATATCACGATAGCAGACCAATTCAGACTAGAACGCTTACAAACAAGGACTGCACGACTGGTGACAGGAGCTCTTTTCAGAACATCCAACGAAAGACTACTTGATGAACCTTGCTGGGACAAACTGAAAACACGCAGAGAAATTCACAAACTTACATGTTTCTACAAACTAACTGATGAAAGAAGCAACACGCCTGACTTTGTCAAGGAACTTGTACCTGGCACAAAACAAGACAACACCAACAGAGACCTCAGAAATGCGCGTGATATCACTCCACCCCAAGCCCACCTAACATCATACAAAACATCATATATACCTAACACCATCGATGCATGGAATAATCTATCTGAAGCTATTCGTAACCTACCATCCACCAAATCCTTTACTGAGGCCATCGCCCAGAGACTAACCAAACCAAAACCACCCAAATTCTTTGCTTACGGATGTTATAGAGGTAACATTCGTCATACTAGACTTCGACTCAGATTTTCTTCTCTTAACCCGCGCGGCGTAGGGGGGGGGGTAAATATTACCCCCTCACGTATTTCCGCAATAACTTGAAAACGGTAAAAGCATAACGACGTCAAAGTTTCAAGTAGCCTTATTCAGCATCAATTTAACGTCTAAACATAAAAAAATAAATAAAAAATTGAGAATTTGGGAGATATGCGTTTTGTTATGACGTCATGTCATGCCCATTTTTGGTTTGAATAACGATAATGTTTGATGGCATCGTAGAAACCTAGCTTTAAAGCAAATCGCAAACATCTGTATAGAAGCAAATTTAATTACATCTAAAGATGGCGATTTTCGAATTTCCAAATTTGGGTTTTTGACCCCCAAAATCAAAAAACTGTTTTTTCAGAATTTTTTTCCCAAAAATTGAAATTTTCAAGGTATCTAAAAAACGAATATATATATGAGAACCAGTGTAATGAATACCGCAGACCGAATTTCAATGTAATAGTTCGTTTTTAAGTGACTGATTGCT
Source organism: Semibalanus balanoides (assembly GCA_014673585.1). Classification (NCBI taxonomy): domain Eukaryota; kingdom Metazoa; phylum Arthropoda; class Thecostraca; order Balanomorpha; family Balanidae; genus Semibalanus; species Semibalanus balanoides. The sequence goes on from VOPJ01006154.1 coordinate 21,405, forward strand.
CTCCAAGCATCAAGTAGGTAATGACATCATTTTTTCAAAAATAACGTTTTTTTGGATTTTTGACCTGATGACAGATATATAAATGTCATTTTTGTGGTTTATGAGATAAAAACTAACCCTAGAAACATGCAATTGTTTATTCAATATCGTCAGTTTTCAGTTTTGACCTTAAGATGATTTGATTTTGACCTTTGACGGGGTCAAAGTTGTAAAAATGACTGTTTTTTCGATTCTTACGTCAAAATGCCCTTAAACATGGTGTCACAAGGCTTGATTTGACCTCTTCGTGACAGTGACCTTTGTGACGCTGACCTTGACCTTGACATTTGCATGCAATTTCACCTTTTTACTTAAATGCAATTAGAGTATTACACCGTTGAGAGCTTATGTGCTTTGACAGTCATAGTCAAGGATTTTTATGAAAGTATGAACCATTAACTCATTAAACTCGAACTTCCATGTGACCTGACGCGTGACTTACATTTGACCTAACTTGAAAAAATTTCGGGTACGGCATTCGATTCGTTTCATTTTGAGAGCTTTCGAATCGCCGCTTTGCGCGTCTCGCTGCGGTTATTGGTTCGGAAGATACGAGGGGGGGGGGTATTTAGCCCCCCTACGCCGCGCGTTCGGCGAGAGACCCCTACGCCGCGCGGGTTAATGGGCACCTGTTCTCCATTAACAGCAACAAAGTTCAATCTCCAGGGTGCAGCTGTGGCTAAGCTTTTGAAAACACGTCTCACTTCATCTTTGCTTGTCCTTTGTACAAAATCGAACGTAATAATTTAACAGATGAACTCCAAATAATTATTCCTTACATCAACTCTTCAACTGCCGCGGAAAAAAATCAACATACTGCTCTACGGCAGGGGTCTCGATAAGGTAGATGGGAGATGCGTCGCAAAATTATTTCAAACGTTCCTGCTAAAATCAAACATATTCCGATGAGAGACGCGTTTGTGCCATCCGGGCGCAGCTGGGCACCGCCTTACATTTTGATGGGCGTCGCGCAGGAGGGGTGTGTGGGCGTGTGTCCGCTCGGTTAGGTATACAAATGTAAAAACAAAACCGTGTTATATTTTTCTGCATTTAGGAACGGTCAGGAGAGGTGCCGCGATATTGGTGCTCTAAGCACCTTTGCACCAATCCGCAGTAAACTGCAGTGCGTGTTTATATGTTCGAATTTTGGAAAATAAAATGATGATGATGATGATGATGATGATGATATTGATGATGATGATGATGATGATGATGATGATGATGATGATGATGATGATGATGAGATGATGATGATGATGATGATGATGATGATGATGATGATGATGATGATGATGATGATGATGAATCTTAGTATAAACGCCCCCCCCCGGTCCGGCGAAGGGTTAAAACCATGAAAATGAATATGAAGACCTGGCTTAAATTCATAATTATTTACATTTGCACTGTTAAATCGATTACGTTGATTCAAATATTGCTATTAGCGAAATTATGACAACTCGTCCATTCAAATAATCGAGCAGGCCTATACAAGTTAATTGCGTTATTGTTTGTTATTTTTTTGGGGAAAAAAATGTTTGTCATGATGATATAAAAATTGCGTGATATAAAGCCAAAGACAAAACTAAACCAAAGTCATAAAATGAAAAATAAATGAAGCAATTGAACAAAATGACGGTCGCAACCACAGACAAGGCCCGTTACGGATCGAGCCGCTCATTCGCCGCTCCCGGGCGGCTGGAAGCGTAAGGCCGCCATTGGGAAACTGAGCTAAATTCGTAATATAATCATGTTTACAACGTATGCTTCAGGAAATGCGAAAAACGCCGCCATGAAACCATTGTTGAGAGATCAGCTAAGCATTTCTGGTACTTTTTACCTGTTGTGGTTGGTCCACCTTTTTGTATTAAATAAATAATTATTGACCATATTTAACGTTACAAATGTCGGAAATCGCTTCCTTCCTCGAACAGTTGTGGTTATTGAATGAAAAACGCACAATTTGTAAACAAACGCCGCCCACTTCTATATTGAAAAATATGCCGGTAGTCCAATGCTAACATTCATCTTCAACGTTCATGTAACGTTGCATGGTTGTCCGCCAAATTGCATTGCATTTTCAATTTGTTGCTATAGCAACGGCAAATATTTGGCAAATGTTTGGCCATTTAGTAGTCACGCATCAGATCGGAACAAGTTTTATAGTATGTGTTGCTCTAGACATTCTTGATGTTTCAGGCAAAGGCAAATATTTTGCTCAGTGACCCTTACAAGGTCGCATGAGGTCGTTCAAGGTCACCAACACTTGTTTGACAATAACTATCGACATAATGAATATAGAACAATGAAACTAGCACTAATGTGTTTGTCTCGTCGAGGCACGTCTATTAATATGCAATATAACCTTTTTAGTCACCATTTAACCTTGACCTAAGGTCAAATTTGTACGCTGACCTTACCTGGTCAACTTGATCATGACTAAAATCGCATTGACGAGACAAACACGACGGTGTCAAAATTATTGCCTTATCTTCATAATATAAGCAGTTAGCTGTGCAAACAATTTTGCCAAAAGTAACCTTTTTGACCTTTGGTGACATCTGGAGCCAAGAATAATGACCTTAGCTAAAAATGATAGAAATAGTTTCAAATGATTTTTGACAAGCTTTTGAACGGTAGCTTGATCTCGCCAACAGTTCTGTAAAACAAAAACGTAACATTTAGGAAATACTTCATGCAAGATCACGCAGGAATGCAAATGATTTCGACAATAAATGACTTTTTACCACTCCTTTATTTATCTAACATAGACAAAAAGCGAAAGTACTGAACAATTAATATTTGTGCACCATATGACAATTCGTTTGTTATGGATAATAACCCGGAAAAAAACGACGAATTGATGCTATGGGGCCTCCAGGCCATTCTTTCCTGACGCTCCGTTGATAACATCGGTTTAGTATAGTCACCTGTGTATTCAATGGCTGTTATTTGTATAGGATCCCCGGGCAAATAATCACAACAAGCAAAAGGCAACTGAATTTTATACATAATTGCGTAAAAAGCAACACGGGCAAAGCCAGCAGTTTGATGACCTTAAGTACTTGCAAGTATACCAGTCGTTAAATGTGTGGAACGCTTAGCAACTGAAACTTGAATCCTCTTTCGGTAGGAATATGTTATGGAAAATGTGATGATTTTACAATATACTTTGGACTCGTCTGTCGATTTTAAGTAATAACTCAATTGTTGTGGAGAAGTTGAATATTTCCCTTTAAGACAGCAACAGCGTCAGGTATGCATTTTCGACTGCTGGCGTCGGTCGAGCTAGCCCTCCAATGGCTGTGGGAAGGGGTATGTATCTAAGGGGTATGTATCAACTATACCGTGGGAGGGGGTATGTATCTGTGACTGTGGGGACTCTGCCCCCTCAGTTATCATGTTAGAAGATTCCCTGCTCTGTTGGTGATTCACTAGTAATTCACCGACATCTGTCGAATCAGTGGGCTTGTTCCCGTCGCACCTCTAACCTCCTCAAAGCTGCTCCCACTTGGTCCAGTCGTATTCTTTAACACAGAGCAGTTGCAGTTGGAGCAAATTAGAGGAGGTTAGAGGCGCGAGTGGAACAGGCCCTGTGCCCACTGCGGAAATGGTCTGCACCATCCGGGGTGACGTGTCAACTTGGAGAGATAGGCCGCTTCCTCGCGCGGCCGCAGCGCTCTAGTCGGCTGCCCTGACCCGCAGTCTCTCCGGTCTCGGGCGCGGGCGATCACGAATCGTCCCGCAGCGGACCTGCAGCCCGAGAGGTCACGGCAAGCAAAGCGGGTCACGGCAGGTCGTGGTGGGTCAAAGCAGGTCACGGCAGGTCACGGCAGGTCACGGCAGGTCACGGCAGGTCACGACAGATCACGGCAGGTATTGGTGTGTCGCGGCAGGTCGTGGTGTGTCACGGCAGGTCGCGGTGTGTCGTGACGGGTCACGCGTTGTGCCCTGAGGGCGTTTGCATCGCGTCGTTCGGATACGGTGGCCATGCTGTCCGCGGCGGTGGCCGGTGGCGGTGGTCGGGCGGTGTCGGTCATGCTGGTGTCGGTGCTGACAGTACTGGTGACGGTGCTGATCCCTGTCGGATGTTCCCGCACTTACGTGGTCAACTCTACCGTCTGCAGCTTCGACACCCTGCCCTCACCCGCCAGCGTCGAGTGCGACCTGAGAGGAGACTCGGTCAGTTTGAGACAGCGCAGCTTAGAGCTACGATAGGTGTTCGTGTTTGCCTTGCGATATGAAGACAATGTGTTACGGACTACAGTCAGTCCAGTCGGTGAACTTTGTGCCTTTATGACG
>VOPJ01006155.1:0-37340 GCA_014673585.1 Semibalanus balanoides
TTTGGTTGAATATCGAACCCACGAAGCATAAGTGAGGTCATGATTTTGTTCAAACGTTATTCTGAGCAATCTAAGAACAGTTATCAAGAGGTGGTGTAGCTTAGCACTCACTGTGTACGGAAAATAATAATAAAATGATATTCGGTTATATAGGCCCTTATCTCAAGAAAGGTTTATCATGCTTTCGTGCTGTAAAAATGTAACGAAGCAAATTATTATCACTGCTACTTGTAAAATAAAACGGGAGCCTCTCAGCCTTTCTAAAACTTATAACTCATGAAGACAAGCGCATAGTAGCGTATTCTGCCGCTATAGAAACTTTTAAAAGTAGCAGCAGCATTAACAAAGGATGAATGAGAAGCTCAACAATACACTGCGGCTTATCATTAATGAGTTAACCAGGACGACGAATACCAGTTTGGATGTTGCATACCAAGTTGATGCTAGGGATCGCGCCAAGGAGACTGAGTCAAAGACAAGCTGCAGGCAGCGTCTACTTGTGAAATTAAACAGCAAAGCAGGTGCTGCTTTCGTTGTTTGTCTTCTTTTTAGTCAGCGATAAGCAAGTCTGCTCGTTTATCGAGTGACAATAAATGTCGAACAAAAAACAAGGCCCGAAAAAAAATGAATGAATTACTGCATTATGAACATTGCCGCAAGAAGTTTTCCCTTGTGTGATAAAGTTGCAATTTTTGGAAGTTATTTCCCTGTCCGTCTAAAGAAAAGCGTCGGATTTTTTTTATAAATTTGCTCCGAATGTATTGTATGGATAGATTTCCGAGGTCAGGACCCGCGCTGAGCAGAGCTTGTTGCGCAGGCCCTGACCCCACCATCCGATCGTGCAATTCCTGTTAGTCGGCAGAATTAAGAGACGAAAGTTGTACATACGTGCCCGACATACCTTGACACGGTTCACCCCGCTCACTGACGTCACCTGACCTTGTCCTGTCAGGAGCAAATAGCGAGCGCCGAAGCGACTTAAGCCCGGGCTGCCACTACCGGGATAGGTCAGAAGTCCAGCGCTCTCTCACTGAACTACAATGACGCGAATCATCTGAGAGTATGCCTAAAGAAATGAGTCAATACTGATATTGTGGTAGTTACTAGAATGAAGCCCGACTTTCACCATTTGTATAAGTTTGCAATTAAATTACCAGTTAGGTATCATAGTTGGCGATGAACGAGCGAGCGCGAACGTTGAATTTTGAATATGTTGAATATATATGTAGAATATTATGTTGAGTTTCAACTCGATTGGGCAAGTAGTTTCTGAGATACAAAAAAGGATGAGCACGTGCGCACGTGCAGAGCTACCCCATACCTGACTTGTGGAAAGGTGCAGTGGCTGAGAGGTGTTTACCACACACCAAATTCGAACACAATCAGCTCAGCCGTTCCTGAGATATAGAATAGGAATGTGCACGTGCGCACGTGCAAGGGCACCCCACCTCAGACTTGAGGAAAACTGACGACTGGAGTTGCCCAATGACACACTAAATTTGAACAGAACCGGCTCAGCCGTTCCTGAGATATAAAATAGGTGTGTACACGCGCACGAGCAGAGTCACCCCACTCCTGAGTTGCATTGACAGCTGTTGCAGAGTTTTTGCGAGAACACACTTCTTAACACCCCTCACGCGGCACGCGCCATGCGCAGTGATAGTTACCCACGTAAGTCGACACTGGTCTCAAACAGTGTAGGTTTGATGGGGCTGCTCAGCAAAGAAGCCTGCTTGTCAATTGGGTGTGTGGTTGCAGAGATATAAGCTTCTGAAAAGCATCGCCACGGGTAGGGTTAGGTTGGGTCAGGTCGCTCATATTCAGATGTTTTTCCATATACCACGGAAAGACGAACGACTTCGCGCTCGCTCGTAATAACCAGTAAGGCGCCATAGTTGGCGATGAACGACAGAGCGCGACGGAATAATTGTGGGTTGAATTCAGCTCGACCAGGCCAGTAGCTTCTGAGATCCAAAAAAGGGGTGTGCACGTTGCGCGCGACGTGCCAAACAGGTACCCCACCCTCTTGACTTGTGGGAAAGTGGCGGCTGGGCGGTCCCTAATCACACCACCAACTTTGAACCTAATCGCCTCAGCCGCTCCTGATATATATATATATATATATATACTATATATATATATATATATATATAATACGGGTGTGCACGTGCACACGTGCAGAGGTACCCCACCCCTGAATTGTGGAAAGGCGGCGGTTGAGGGGTCTCTAACCACACACCAAATTTGCACACAATCGGCCAAGCTGATGCAGAGCTTTTGCGAGAAAACACTTTCAATGACTCTCACGCGGCACGCGCCACGCGTAGTGGTAGTCACCCATCTGAGGTGACACTGGTCTAAACAGGATAGTTAGAAGGGGGTACTCAGCAAAGAAGCCCACTTGTCAATCAGATTTGTGGTTGCAGAGATATAAAGCTTCTCAAAAGTGTCGCCACGGGCCAGGTTGGGCCGGGCCGCTCATACTCAGATTTGTCCCACATACCACGGAAAGACGTGCGAGCGCTTTGCGCTCACTCGTAATAAAAGAGTCACAGTGACAAATTAGTTGAAGATCGACAGGGGGAGAAGGGAGGCTTTACAATCGTCAAGGCCCCCCCTGAAGATAGTGATTGCGGCCACGATCGTTGACTGGCTCATGCAGATAGTTTGAGAGTCCTGACGATGAGGTGCACCCGCAGGTTATCGCCCGTCTGCTGACTCCGACCACGATCAAGGCCATATTTCCTCTGACAGCCGTGAAGGATTATGGACACAAATTGATGCTCGCATATGCAATGTTAATGCAGCTTGTCGGTTGAAATGCATGCATAATTCGCGGCATATTGTCTGACACATGCTAACGCCTGTCAGTGCTCAGAGGAAGCTCTGAATCTTAAATAATCGGCTGCATCAGGTGAATTTGGTAATGCGAAATTGAGCTCGTTTATCGGCGACTCGGCGAGGGAAGACATTGATCTGCAAAACTTTGCAAAGCTTGCCCACATAGTTCCTTCCATTTTCTGTTGGATGATACAATCTGTTGGACTATTTGAAGCATCAGTAGGCCTGTTTACACCACACTAAATATATTCCGCGGAAAATTTTCCACGGAATTTCTTTCTACATTTTCGGCCGTAATTTCATCTCGTCGCATTGGCGCAGCACACGACACGCGAGCAGACACGCGTAAGAAAGTAGAACGGAAGAACGGTACCCAAAATCTAGGGAAATTACGGCCGAAAATGTAGAAAGAAATTCCGTTGAAAATTTCCCGCGGAATATATTTAGTGCGGTGTAAACAGGCCTAGTGGTAATACAAATATTCCACGATGGACCACGGAGCCTGAATTCAAGAATCAGATCGCTTTGTAGACTCCCGAATAACGCTGCTGCTAAAAAGTTGAGGTTAAGCTGCTTAACAATAAAACGTTGCAGCGTATCACCCTGACAAGGATTGTCTGGGGGGTCACTCTGGGATATGTATTGCCCCCCTGTGACAGTGACCACCTGGGGTCACTGGGCAGCTGCCCCCTCTGCCCCCCCGGTGGCGCCGCCCCTGCGCTTATGGGCATTGCAAATTTCCCCGTTAGTTTTCTTTGTATAATCAAATTCATAAACAAATCTGACAATTTTGGGTGTTTTTTTTTTTCTTTTTACAAAACATACTATGCACTCCAAAAGGATTCTAACAAATATACTTTAGTGCAATAAAAATAAATTAGATGATCAGCTTTGATGAAATACAATACGCAATTGGCAGTAAGTTACGGCACAAATTGAAGACATTAATTACAAATATAATATTATGAAGAAAAGTGCAATCCAATGTAAAAAGTAAAGACAGAGACCTTAATTCTACGTCGCTTCGTCCGCCGAGATCGTCCCATTTTGAGTGGGATTTTTTTCTCTCTTAAAACTGGAACAAACCTTACTCATTTCTAAGCAACGAATCACTTCAAATATTCTTGATTTGATTGATTGATTAACTGATGAATCTCACAAAAAGCCGGGGAAAGAAGCACCTATAAACCCATTAAACATGCAGGCCTTCTGAAGCCACTAGTTATGTAAAATAAAAAATCCCTGCTTTTCTAGCCGTGCCCGGAGACGTGGACACAGCCGGGCGGCCATTATCTCAGCAAAAATGAACAAAACGAAATTGTTAATTATCATTATTCCTAAGCCTTCTCACATGAATATGATTGAAGGACATGGAATGGACTTATTTCATCTAGGCTTTCATGAAATCGTGTATTATTAAATAAAATAGCTGATAAAAAGAAAATATGATTTAATACCGAAACCCGCACTTTCGAGACATTCAAACAGATGGAGTAGCACCCAACGGCCAAGACTGCCACAGCCATCTGGCATCACCAGAGCTAGTTTAACGTGAAATTGTAAATTGTATGTAATCTGTGGTGTTATCATTCAAATGTAATATCAAGATAAGTGCATTAATTCAAAAAGTTTCGATTGAAACCCAAAAAATAATGGGGAAATTCGTGTTCTTACGAGCTAAAGACCCAATTACCCGGAATGCCCAAAATTTTACCGGGTGCTAACGGGTTAAGCGCCCAGCGAATAAATCCTTCGTGAAAACGGCTAACAAACCAAAATATGGCAGTAAATGTATGTGCAATGTTCATGGTACTGGTACTGGCTTCATTAGATATTCATGTGCCATATTAAGCATTAAATAAAGTTATTTTTTACCCAAACCGTACTTACTGCTTAGTGCCATGTCCAATAATTTGTACAGTACAAATTCTTAACGATCTCACTTACTCTTGTGTGTAACATTTGCAATCTTGATACATAATTATGTATTCTAATTAGTGTTTACATTATTTTATTAAGTGGTAAAAATTGTGGGGTTGACATTAGAATGCGACCAAGCGTGGAAAAGGTGTATTGTTTAAGATAAGGCTGACCGACTGGTGTCCACAAATTTATCAGCCTCACCAACCGATTACCAAATCGTTCTCAAATTTTTGTCGGTTACCAACCAATTTTTTGGTAACCGATTGACACCACTAGTGCGAGCCTAACGAGGAGGGGGGAGGGAGGTGACAATGGAAGCTAGGGGTAAAAAACAGCCGTCCTGCCGATGGGCCGTCGTCGGCGACCAGATAGCCAGCTTTGCACTGACTGACAGTTACGCGACCACAAGCACGGCCGGGAAAATTATTTAGTTTCGTTTTGTTGCATTAGCGTTTCATTAGTTTCGCTTCCATTGTTTTTTTTTTTTAATATTACAAATTTTTACATTTACTAAGTTTTGGTTAGGTCTGAAGTATTGATGTCCCTTCCTTACGCAAGTTCAAGAAACCTACCACGCCATCCACCACCAAGTATCTACCACGTAACTCCCGGGCGCTCATTCGGCGCTTTTCGTGCGACCCACAACGTTAAAACCAATGGCAAAAGTGGTTTGTAAAAATCGCCGATACGCGCCGACGAATGTCGCAGATGGGTCTCTCTCTTGGTAGTAGAATTACACCAATACAGTACGCGGGCCGACAGCAGATTGAATGCTTCCGCGGTGGTTAAATCACTGCGGTTGTGAGGTAAAGAGCCTCCGTTCCGAAGATCCCGAATAAAATAAATGTGTTACAGGCACAGCAGCTAAAGCAAAGTTTAAATAATCTTCCGCAAGTGTTCAAAAGCTGCCAAAGCAGAGTTTCTAGGCGAAAATCCATAGGCAAGTCTTCAGAATCTATCCCCCTCCAGAAATTTATATATAGATGCGTGGCGGAGCGAGCAAAAGCCCTTCTAGTATTTTAGCTATTGCATAGACAGAAACGATGTGACCAGTGTTACTGGATTGGCTGTGTTCAAGGATGTAGATGTGTTTTAAAACTAATTGGTACAGCGACCAATTGTTAGGAAAATAATCCCGTCGGCGACCAGCTTTCAGCTTTTTTAGCCCTGATGGAAGCTACCTAATGAGATGCACACAATACATCGCAGCTACCCCATGGATGCGCAGAGGAGCGAGCTGTCTACCGCGCTGATGTAGATGCAGAGTAGCGAGCTGCCTACCGTGCTGATGTGGATGCAGAGGAGCGAGCTGCCTACCGCGCTGATGCAGATGCAGAGTAGCGAGCTGCCTACCGCGCTGATGTAGATGCAGAGGAGGCGAGCTGCCTACCGTGCTGATAGTAGATGCAGAGTAGCGAGCTGCCTAACCGCGCTGATTGTATGATGCAGAGGAGGCGACTACTACCGTGCTGAATGTAGATGCAAGTAGCGAGCTGGCCTACCGTGCTGATGTAGAATGCAGAGTAGCGTAGCTGCCTACCCGCGCTGATGTAGATGCAGAGTAAAGCGAGCAGCCTACCGTGCTGATGTATGATGCAGAGCAGCGAGCTGTCCTACCGCGGCTGATGTAGATGCAGAGTAGCGAGCTGTCTACCGTGCTGATGTAGATGCAGAGTAGTGAGCTGGCCTACTGCGCTGATGTAGATGCAGAGTAGCGAGCTGCCTACCGTGCTGATATAGATGCCAGAGTAGCGAGCTTGCCTACCGTGCTGAAGTAGATGCAGAGTAGCGAGCTGCCTACCGTGCTGATGTAGATGCATGAGTGCGAGCTGCCTACCAGTGCTGATGTAGATGCAGAGTAGCGAGCTGCCTACGGCTGATGTAGATGCAGAGGAGCGAGCTGTCTACCGCGCTGATGTAGTGGCAGAGTAGCGACTGTCTACGCGTGCTGAATGTAGGAGTGCAAGGAGCGAGCTGCCTACCGTGCTGATGTAGATGCAGAGTAGCGAGCTGCCTACCGTGCTGATGTAAGATGCAGAGGAGGCGAGCTGTCTACCGCGCTGATGTAAGATGCAGAGTAGCAGAGCTTGTCTACCGTGCTGATAGTAGATGCAGAGGAGGCGAGCTGCCTACCGTGCTGATGTAGATGCAGAGTAGCGAGCTGGTCTCCTGCGCTGATGTTAGATGCAGAGGAGGCGAGATGCCTATCGCGCGCTGATGTAGATGCAGAGTAGTGAGCTTGCCTACGGTGCTGATGTAGAATGCAGAGTAGCGGAGCTGCCTACCTGTGCTGATGTAGATGGCAGGAGTAAGTGAGCCTGGCCATACGCGCGCTGATGTCATAGACAGTACAACACAGGATATCGGTGTATTAACCACACAGCGCAACACTGTATAGGTGGCGTCTACACTGCATGAAAAGAATGGACTTCAAAGTGCTACGTGCCTATGAATCTGACTGCAATTACTTATGTCTTTTGGAGGTCAAATAGAGTGTAGGGTTAATCATCAGATTTACCAGGATTTAAACAGAGCTATTTGACTTCACGCGCTTGGAATTTTCCAGCGATCTGAACACCTAATGTGGAGATCTTTAAACAAGCACAATTTCTTAGGGCGATAACACACTTGAAATGCACAATATCACCTCGATTGAAGCGTAAGAGGCGTACCGCGGGCTAAATGACAAGAAACAAAAAAGAAGCACACTTTCTGCTTTGGGTTCTCGGTTAGCCAAATTTACGGCCTGATTCAATCGTCATCGATGTGACAACTTATGCCGGAGCAGCTGACTTTGCCCTGCAGCTTATCCTCCCAATGGCCTTCCTCTGCCCGGCGGGCTGTACAGGCACTGACTTTGGCCCTGAGGCTGAATCCATCCAATGGATTCCCTGCTGCCGGCGGAAATGACAGCTCGCGACGAACCCCTGCCGCCGCGCCGCCAGCCGGCGGTAACGCATCACTCCACATTCCCGAACTGCTCGCGCGAAAGCGATTTCGAAAACTTGTAAATCCCGATAAATGCCAGATATTAGCCGGCGAGTTGGAGCGTCGGCAGCTGTGTCATCCAAACAACCCACAAATCATCGGCACCGCGCCGCCAGCCATTGTCGGAACGTTTGGCCGGCAGGGGCCCGGCCGGCCGAGCTGCAGTCCCGCGCTCTGGTGTTGCGAGGAACGGTGTGAAAATGGCGCGGAAAGATCGAACTGTTAGCTCAAACCCATATCCAGATCACCGGTACGTTGTGTCATATTCTGAGTCACTTACCGCGAGCTTAAGTGCGACATTGCAACCTGATTATCTTGGCAGGAGCGTAAAATATTACAAAACACAATAGCTGTATGAAGCTTGTTTCTGGTCACCCAGTTCACAGCCCACATATAATCTGCCGAGTCACCATTCCTCCTCCCTTCTTACCTATGCCCATGGGCGTCGGAGACAGGGGGGACGGGGGGACGCGTCCCCCCCAGTTAAAAAATTGGAGGAGGACGTCCCCCCAGGATAGTTGACTTACATTACTTTTTTCTGAATTCGTCCCGAAGCATATGGAACTTAGTTTATTATTAGGTCATATTAGAGGTCATTTTCAATCCTATATTGTTGAGTCGGTTCTTTGTACTTAAAGTTTTGGGTACCTAAGAACCCGCGCCCCACCTGGGGGGCGGGTTCATTTATTCACTCCTCCAGGAGATTCTTAATATTTGAAAACAATGATCGATGTAAGCATGGCACTTACAGTAGTATCTTATGCTACATCAGTTATACGTGATCCTACAAATTGCAATGACATTTGTAGTACATTGGGGGATGACGTTTTAATGATGTCATGTCATGCCATTGATGATGGAAAAACGATCAATGCTGGCAAAATCGTAGAAAATTAAGATTCGATGCAATCTGATCATATAAAACGTCGGATGCAAGGAAATAACATTCTCTTTTAATGCATATTTTATATTTGGGGCTTTTAACCAAAAATACTTTTTGTAACACATTTTCACATCATCACAAAATGTGAAAAACGGAATATATCTCAAAGAACCGAGAATAAACGATTCTCATACCACATTCCTAAGCAATATATCAGGGGCGTCGCCACAGGGGGGACGGGGGACACCGTCTCCCCAGCCTAACGGCTGGGGGGATTATCCCCTCCAGTTTTGGATAGTCTCCCCAGGCATTTAATAGTAGGCACTTTACTCGGAAACATGCCACTTTTTTCCTCAATACGCTTATGGCGCTTATTGGGAAAAGCATGTCCAACGTTTGAGCGTTGCTTATCCCCATTTTGGCTTTTGTCTTTCCTTTCGGAGGGAATTTAGCAGCATCACAAGCGAGCGTTTCCCGCACAGCAGAAGTACGTGAGGCTACTGGCGCGAAATGGGGACTCTGAGTTAGCGTTGTTTTTACGGCACACTTCTGTGTAATGTTTCCTAATAAAAATAGCAAGCCGTTTTCATGATGCGGTTTTTATGGGCGAAAATGGTTTTAATAACCACGGAGTTTGGTTAAAATGTTTTAAAATGTTTTGGTAGTAGCCGTCTTCACGATGGACTAATTGCGAGAAATGTTTTAACCCTCGCCCTACGTCATACGGCGACGGTTAAACATTTCTCGCAACAATTCAGCCATCAAAAAGACGGCTACCACTGAAACAATTTTAAAACATATTAAAATGTTTTAAAACATTTACGCGCAAAATAAGGCATGCCGTGAAAGACGGCTGGCAGTGCTCTGATCTGTTCTGATCGTTCTTGTCCTGAGGACTATGTTGTTGCCTCTTTCGTCCTATTTCTTTCCCCAGTGTTTTAAGCGGCGGCGTTGAAGATAATATGGATATAAGAAGCTTCTTAAAAGGTTGTAGGTAACGTATATTATAAAATGTATAGTAAAATGGCATTAGTTAACAATTAAGACTCCAGGGAAAATCATAACAATTTATCCGCAAAATGCTATGCAGCGTGGTGTCAGAAAATCCGCTATCCGCAAAGGTGATAAGAACAAACTGGAAAATTTCACACAGCTTCTTCGCCGGCAAGCTTCTATCGCATTGCTGATGTCCTAGAATTTGTCTCCGCCAACTTAACATGGACGGACTCACCCGAGAGCTCGGAGGCACCGTTACACCGTTCTATATTTTCTGGTTTGATCAGGCAACGTAAAAATTTCGCGCGCTTCGCGGCGCTTAAAATAATGTTTAGTAGGTCCTACTACCCTACTATAACATGGAAATTCCATATTGAAATGCTGCAAAGAAGCTTTTTTTGCGTCATTCATTTGACCCCCACTTAAAAAACTTCGGCGACACCCCGCGGAGTCGGTTTGAGATTAACGTTATTACTACTTATAACTGGTGAATATTCCGTAAGCATAGTATGCTAACAAAGTTATTGCGCCTTTACATTGTGGTTCCCTGCGTAATACTTTTTAAAGCTCTTATACGCAAAAAGGTGAAAGCCGGCCCAAATTCCGGGGAGACAAAAATGGGGATGCCTTTTTGTCAAAAAAGTTGCCCCAAACCGACGGCTGGATCCATCAGTGTCCGTCCCCCCCCACACACTCAAAATATCGTGGCGACGCCCCTGCCTATGCCTTCTTACCTATGCCGGCGCAGAAGTTGTCGGTTGCTGTATGTGGCAACACTGAAACTGGCGGTGGGGTGGTGTTGTAGACATTAAATGTTACCAACTGTGCAAAATGTTTAGCTTATGCTGCTCCTAAACGCAAAAGCCATTCCCATGTGGCTCATGTAGAAAGTGTCAAAGAACTTGGCAACTTTGTATTAGCCCTATTCCCTGCGGGGGGCAGATTCTGCACCCCGGTGGTTTTTCGCTCGCAGTTTCTAAACCGTAAGACTTAGCGTTTTAACAATTTGTGACGTTTCTATAATTAAATTACACGTGTTGTGTACAAATTTTGAGAAAAATAATTGGCTAAGCAGAGGCGGCTCCAGGTTCATGTTTTGGAAGGTTGTTTTGAATGCGGCCGTACGACGCATACTTCCCTCGTAGTTTGTGGTGGAATAAATACGTCAAAAGCGATATCACTGCAATATGCATCATAAATACTTGGATGGTACATATTTTGAGGTAGAGGTGCACTCAGATACATAATATGGGAGGCGATACCCTCCGTTAAATTAGGTCCAACTTCAAATAAGTGGATGATTACAGGCGTTCCATGATTTTTACCAGGCTCCGCCTTTGCGCAATATGTTACATTTAACTAATAACAGCTCAAAAGCGCACATGTGACCCTCATATCGTCCCAAACGATCACGAACAGCACATATTGTTATCAGAAATCCACCTTTTTCATCCCCTGAATGCGGTTATGATTTTTAAAATTTAGTACATGTTCTTGATCATTAATCGTGGCTGATCACTAATCTTTTATCTAAGTAAGATGGTGAATATGCTCAATTTAGTACTTCTCTTTGAATATGTTGAATGCGAGTACATCACAAGCTCCAAAACATTTTGGGCATGGAAATCGGTCGAACCACATGGCCGTAATGACCTTTCAAAAACATCAAAAATTTACGCATTTCGGCCCCATGGCCCACATTTTTTAACAAAAAAATAATTTTGGGGTCCAAAAAGTCCCGTCCCGTCATGACGAATCAATGAGGTTTGTCACATCAAAACGGCCCAGCGGTTCTCGAGATCTCTGGGGGGACAGAATCTGACCCTGCAGGTTAACCTAATTCTAGCCGCCCGCAGAGAATAGGGTTAAATATTGAAATAAGACTGTGATGTGGGCTTATAGATCTGGTAGTTTGATTTGCATTGGGGCCTGCACACCGCCCCGCCACCGCTGTGCTGCACACCATCCCAGTCCGGTCACGTGTTGCCGTATACAGGAGCACACAATGCGATAGTGGTGTAGCGTGCAGCTAGGGACAGGCAAGGCTATAGGGGACAGGTGTCGCGCCACAGTCAGTGAACGATGAGCCTCCGCAGCGGTGGTGGCTACCGGCCGCTACTGGGCACATTCAGCTCCGGTGGTTACCGGGCAGTGGAGCCTCTGCAGCGGAGGTGGTTACCGGCCGCTACTAGGCACATTCAGCTCCGGTGGTAATCGGGCAGTGGAGCCTCCGCAGCGGAGGTGGTTACCGGCCGCTACTGGGCACATTCAGCTTCCGGTGGCTAACGCGGAACACGTGGAGGCTCAGCAGCGGCAGGAGGCTACCGCCGCTTCTGAGCATATTCAGCTCCGGTGGTAAACCGGGCAGTTGGGAGGCTCCGCAGCGGGTGGTTACCGCCGCTTCTGAGCACATTAGCTCCGGAGGCTTTAACCGGGCAGTGGAGGCCTCCGCAGCGGAGGTGGTTACCGGCCGCTTCTGGGCCACATTCACGCTCCGGTTGTTTACCGGACAGTGGAGCCTCCGCAGGGAGGTGCGTTACAGGCCGCTACTTGGGCAATCTCAGCTCCGGTTGGTTACGGACAGTGGAGCTCCGCAGCGGTGGTGGCTACCGGCCGCTACTGGGCACATTCAGCTCCGGTGGTAACCGGACAGTGGAGCCTCCGCAGCGGAGGTGGTTACCGGCCGCTTCTGAGCATATTCAGCTCCGGTGGTAACCGGGCAGTGGAGGCTCCGCAGCGGAGGTGGTTACCGGCCGCTTCTGAGCACATTCAGCTCCGGAGGTTACCGGGCAGTGGAGGAGGCTCTGTCGCAGGAGATTCGGGCTGCAGTGTTGATAACCATGAAGAAAGAATGGGAAAAGGAAATCGCATAAAAATGATTTATTTGTATGTCTTTAATGATAGCATACACTGGCCGATCTACGGGGCATTTAGGGTCATGGTCTCGCAAAGGTCCTGGAACCATGATCCCCCAAAAACAACGTCCAGACGTACATAAATACATACAGTTGCTGGCGGGTTGACGACGACTCCCTCTCCCCCGGGGAACAACTTATCGCTGACGGTCTGCTACCCCACGGTCAACATTTTTTGTTGACGACTGTGCACCCCTCCCCACTCAACAACTTTTTGTGAAGACGCCACTGGATTTGGCGGCCAAATCCAGTGGGGTATTAAGTATTTCCACTTTTGGCCCACCCCCAAAACCCACGGCTAGATCCACCAGTGCATGCATGTACAAATCGATGTTTACACCAGTGTTGATTTGTATACTTTTGGGGGGCCCAGGCCCTCAAATGATTTCAAATTTTATCATTAGGCCTATCGCGTTGCATGGTAAGAATTAACTTATAATCTATAAAGTAAGCATTGTGGCCTCAATCATTTTCAGAAAATGACGCCCCTGGATGTTCAAAATGGATGTTCTTTTATCTTCGGCCACATATCTTATTTTGGGAGCCCTCTCTAATAACTGACTGCACTTGCATGAGCCATGAACGATATAGCAGTGATCACATTATTTGCCTATGGGCCTGTTATGGCTTATATTGTATAAGCTTGCACGACTCACATCATTAACCCAACACACTACCACAGCGTGCAACTTTGAGACATACACGACCATGAAATGAAATACCTAGTCCAATGACCATGTCATCCCGTTCATGGCAGCAAGTCTGCTATACAATGAGCAAATTCTGCAAGTACAGGAAAAGCTGGCATTATATAGTCCATATACTAGAGAAAAGTAGAGAGGGTATCACACTCCCGGACAACAGTCCTCTCCATGGCACTGGTATGTACGATTGGGCATGACCTCCAGGGCCTGACCCATTGAGCGACACTCTCGTCGCCCGAGTCTCGACAGGTCAATCACATTTCCGTCCTTATTAGCGCCGGGGACAAGTCTAAATTAGTTTCGGATGGACTGGCCGGCTGGGCGAGTCACATGTGCGCCAAGTTCGCCAATGGAACGACCGAAGTTTCAGCTGGACTTCTGGGAGGCGTTTGAGCCGACTGAGGTTATACGTGAGAGGTTCAAAAGGGCGACTACATCTCCATTTCCTTTGTTACATAACTCATGGACGCATTTGTCGCTCCATTTTGTCAGGACAGTCGCCAGAAGGTATGTTATATTTTGCGTGAAACCTCACAAAACGATTTGTATTGGAGGATGGACATTGGACAAACTCACACAATCAATCTGATTAGCAGGGATGTTAAAAAATCGTTCCGAATCATACCAGTGCATAGAACAAACTGTGTTGCTATATTTATTTTGTCTTCTGAAAATACGAGTGTCTAAATAAACCAAACAACCCCCGGACAATAACGACCTATCCCTCTAACCCCAGCTTTGCCAGTCGTGACCAATGAGACGTGATTACCGCGGCGGATTCGCCTCCATCTCGCCATCTCGCGGTGACGACCGCAGGCGACTGTCGTAGCGGATAACGTGGGCGACGCGACGCCAGCTGCTCCAGACGAGCAAACAAACATACAAATCACGCCGCCCGCCGCCCGCCGCCCACCGCCGCCCACCGCCCGCCTTGGTGCCACGCGTGCGACACTACGCCGGGACTGAAAAATGGCGCGCCCCGCGGTGGCGGCAATTTCGGCGCGGCAGATGCAGATGGGACGGAAGTGGCGTGAGATAGACGGTGGCAGTTGGAGCCTGACCTGTGCCCGATAGCCGGCACTGCCGGCGGCGCAGAGCGGCCAAACGAATGGCCTAGGACGAACAGATAGAAGAGTATGTCTGTTAGGCGTAAAATATGGCATTTAAATAGTGTTAAGAACTGTTGTCACCATGCATCACGGTGCGATCGTGTATGCTTAGATCATGAGGATAAATGATGCAGATTTTTCAAGCGTCAGACAAACCGCAACTGTTGTAACTTTTGATAATTCCATGAACCATATTTAAAACCATCAAGGACATAGTTCACTTTGTACCTCCATTTTTTGTGCTAAATATTTTTAGATTTCACGCACCAATTCGTGTATTAATTACCAAAGCGCACATTTCATAGTTATCCGTATCTAAATGCTGTATTTGTGACACACTACCACTGCCGTCGCTGACTTGCAGCTGACCTGCAAAGCGCTTAGCTGTTTGTTTCCTTCTCGAACACCTCGTAACGAATGCGCAGCCATCCGCCATCGAGGCTGCACTGTTCGGTTCACTGAGACTCACGGAGCGACAAAACCTCTGTCGCGCCGTGTGCAGGACGCGACGGGAGCCGTTGTTCGGGTATGATTCGTCTCCGCTGGGAGGAGCTGCCAGACTCTGAGAGGTTTGGCAGCGTTTTTGTCCCAACTTTGGCGACACATGTGGCGTGCACGTGACGGATGAGGCGCATCTAAAGGCACGGCGCGCATCGGCTTGCGATGGTGTTTGGTTTCGGTGCTCGTTGTTTGTCATTTGTCTCGGATGAGGCATCTGCCTCGTCCTCGAAAGAAGACCAGGAGGGTAGCCGGGCCGGTGTGTATCGTTATTGTGTGATAAAGTCGCATTGGCGGATGGTGTGGCAAATGTCATTGACCGTCGTATGTTGATAAACGTTGGAATGCTTTAAATGACTGGAACTGGCCAAAAGTGACTGCGGTACTAATGTTACCGAATATGCGTACATTCAAATTTCCATCATTGCGCAGTTTAAAGGTTTCTCGGAACTTGGTATTTATTAAAGACAAATTAAATTTCGGTAATTGTGGGAAGGAAAGGCGAGGAAAGGTTAAAAAATAGGTACTTTTATATTGCATATCCTAACTGTAAAACTTATTTAATCGAAAAGATCATGTGCGCGTGGACACTGTTCCCCTGTAACTAATATAACCAGCCACGGGCCTGCACGACATTCTTTGTGTTTCTATCCGAGCCATCACATTGCCAATCTACCAGCCTTTTCATCGCAAGGCAAACCGGTTTCGATATCTAGTTGTCATCCCAGCACACGTAAACACCACATTTACTGCGACGTATATCATTTCCACGACAACGGAACTCCTCTCTTTCCATTCCTCGCGGGATATTGGCCGTCCTGACAAAAAGAGCGAGCCTCCGAACGCCGAAGTCACGGGAGCGAGTCGGGCCGGTAAAATGCGCGTCCGTTTCGTCTTTTCTCCTCTGTTTGTCATGTCTCCGGCTGACTTGGGGATGGCAAATTGAGCTCCGGAGGCAGACGCATCGATCTCAGTGGAACCTGTTTGAACTCAGTGGCACACACGCCACGCCGGCTCCCAGGAATCTGTCATCTCAGACGGAACCCGAGTCGGAAACGCGGCAGGCTATAGGGTGGGGCACCGGAGCCGGAGCCGGAGCCTGAGCCGGAGCCGGAGCTAGAGCTGGAGCTGGAGCTGGAGCTGGAGCTGGAGCCGGAGCTGGAGCTGGAGCTGGAGCTGGAGCCGGAGCCGGAGCCGGAGCCGGAGCCGGAGCCGGAGCCGGAGCTGGAGCTGGAGCTGGAGCTGGAGCTGGAGCTGGAGCTGGATCGGAGCGGATCCGGAGCTGGCCGGAGCTGGAGCTGGAGCTGGAGCTGGAGCTGGAGCTGGAGCTCTGAGTTCCGTTCTCCAAATCGCCAGGTCCGACTGCTGCTAACCAACGCAGACGACTATCGTCGAGTTGACCTTTTGTAGAATGTGACGCATGAGGCAGTAGGGGTTGACATGACGCCGAGGAACGATGAGTCAACTAGCGTTCTTTAGCCCATAAAAAGGCATTGTTAATACTTTGTTATCACTCCAGCGAGGAGGGAGCTCGCTGTCCGATCAATATCAAGTCTTGTCACAGTGTGCAGTGCACATTAAATGTGCACTTTGTATCCCCAATAAATTGTATCCCTAATAAATATAGAGACTGGCGAATCCGATGGCTAAAAGAAGGTTCAAGAAGGCTAGCCCAGGCCCCAGGCACTTTCAAGCCTACCTCCGTTCCACTTTCTTTCCATTATGTCTTGACCATTTTCACCCGGAAGTCCGCGTTGCGAGCGCACTTCTCCTAATTGGTCAACAGGAAGTGCTCGCTGTCAGGTGGAAACAGGAACAGGAAATAGCCTCACTTGTTTGCTCTGAGTACAGCATCGACCATCTCAAAACGGACCAAAATGACCACTTTATCACAAACCATTGTAGAACAGTGTAGACTACGTTTTTTAGTATTAGGACTTACATCATCTGCAGAAATAGAACGTCACAAAGCTTTTACCTTGCCTGCTTCTTATTATCTATATGAGAGGTAAAGTAAATGTAAATTAAGTCGCTGAAAAATATTGCACGCTTTAGAGTACTTCACCTGCATTTTGAATATGGTAAATTATGGAGAAATAAATTGGACTAATAGCGATATTTTGTGTTTTACATGCGCTATATTTATGCTGACAAAATATGTTCAAATTTTTTAATCATATTCACATATCGATTCAAATTTCCTGTATTCCAGCACACTGCACGAAACCATGGAATTGCGCAGGCAGCACAAGACTATGACTGCGCCAGAGTTGATTTTATCCTAATATATATACACTGTAATAATAATACAATTAAAACTCGGCACAAATGTCACTGACAAGCTTCTTACAGGACTGAAATGTAAATTTGTCACAACATCACATCTTAACTTAAGTGAAGAATTGAGGGGTTTGGGGGTGCTCGAGCACCCCCTGAGCACAAATTTCTACCACCCTCCCTGCCAAAAGCAACCCCTCAGATTCAAAAGCACCCTTTAACTAGCAGATCACTCCAAACACTTACAAATTCGCGTCGTGCCGGTGCTCGGCGCCACCTTCACCGTGGCGGGGGGGGGGGGCGTTTCGACGCCTCCTCGAAATCGGCTCCTATGGGATGTAGACAAAAGCAAAAAACACTGCTGTTCGAAAGCTCATATAAAACTTGAAACTACTTCAGTCGTTTTTATCATGTTAATATTGAGGTCACCAGAGGTCATCAAAGGTCAGATTTTCCAGTTTCAGGACTTTGCTCCAGAAGCCCCAAAATATCTCAGGAACTATGATCGCTAGGAACAAACGGTATCAGCAATACAAACTTTGAAAACAATTAAATCGCCTGCGGTTCCTCAAATTTTAGATAAGGCTTACTTAGCTTACGCTCCACAAGTCATCAAATGTAGAAGAAGAAGAAAATGTTTTTGACAAAGCTGTTTTTCGCAAATAACATTTAATCTTATAAATAAAAAATACATAATTTTGACGACATCGTGTTTGTCTTGTCAAGGCACTTTGAAACATATTAATGGTGAACTGATTAGGTAATTGTCAAATTTGATCCCAGGTCAGTCATTTGATGACCTTAAGTTATATGATATATGCACGGCAAGAAAAGCATGCAGGTATGTCATCTGCTCGTCTTTATCTTTTAAAATATCAAGATCGATTAGCCAAAAATTGCTGATGACCTCAGATAACCGTCCTCAGATAACCTTGCAGAAGTCACTGAGCAACAATTTCACCTGGTTTATCAAGAATGAGCCAAAGTAAAGTAGCATTATTTGAAAATGATTTTCCTAATCCAATGCATATTCTCTGAATAGGAAGCTTTTGTATATTTTCTCTTTCACTTCTAATGGGCAGGTCAGAAAATTCACCTGACCTTAGGATACCAATACTGAAAAATCCAAGATATACCAATGGAGTATATGCAGGTCAGCGAAATATTGGAAATTTTATGTGTCAGAGAAAGAGTATCTTTTTCTGATCATGCTGGTAACTTTTTAAATTGTTTTATCTGAAGACCTAGAAAATGCTTAAAACTTAATTTAGTGCGGCTGGCGAAACTGCCCACTTGCGTAAAACCGTACTACGCGAGTACACCGCTTCAGGCGTGTGGTGGACGTCACAGGCTATCACTTCGCACGCTCGCTTATCTGAAGAGATGGGAGCTTCATCAGATCAACGATTGTGAAGTACCTGCTGTCATTTTGCGTAACAAAATTCACTGGATTTAGCTCAGTCAACATAATATTACATTTTCATTTTTATTTCACTTCTTTAAATTGAATAACCATTCAAACTACTAGATAACTGACATAAACTTCTGGGCTACTAAATATTATCCAACTGATACCTGTGTTAATCAAGGCCGTATCCAGGGGGGCCAAAGGAGCCATGCCCCCCAAACCACCCAAAATCGGCGCAAATTTTGACACATTTCCTGAGTTTTGTGTAAAAACTAAACAACTTTTACTAGATAAAGTTTGTTTTTTATAATCATTATTGTACATAAGCAAGCGAAAAATCCGATGAGTTTTCAGAATTATGCGATAATTTTTTGGATTTGGCCCCCCCAAACTGTCAAAATCACACTTTCTGGATCCGGCTATGGTGTTAATAGTTTGTTTTATTCTTCAATACTAGTGTCTGCGGTTTTTACCTGCATTGTTTCATTTTTGACTATTCAATTGTGTATAAAACGTTCCTTTCTTGCTTTCATTTTTTGTTTTATTTTGTCCTAGGTAATTTGTGCATGTAAACACGCTTATTTTATTTTAGAAGCCTACCAAAGTTTTTCGGTTTTCCTTATATCCTAACATTAATGCAGACAAAAATTATACAAATGAAAATATGCATCTACTTTTCTCAACCAAATGTTTATTTTGTGTCTGAAAAACAATCAGCATTCAGAATTGAGCTCAAAGTGAATCTCCTATCTCTAAAGCATTAGCGAGTCCAGCTTGCTCATAGCCTGTTGACGTCACCCATTAAAGTACGGTAAACGCTCTTCTTGTTTCGCCAAATTAAAATTTGCAAATTGCTCAGGGGAAGGGAGTTGTTATGAAAAAGTACTTATTTTAAGAACTATAATTATTTTCTCTTTCGTTTGGTGTATCTTTCTCACAACGTGCATATACCCCATTGAAGGTACAGTAGTCAGTACAGGGACCCACAGTTGCTATGGTACACACCAAGGTCCGGCTTATTTTCTCCTCTCGCGTATGTTTGACGGCGAATTAAGAAACGACTATATATGCATTCAAACAGGATTACTGGGAGCTTCAAATTTATAGATTAACGTATTGGCTCACCTTCTCCGTTGGCTGTTTTTAAGCAAAAAAACATTTCTAGCGCTTTGTGGTGGTAAAAACGGATTTTTGCATACAAGCAGCCAATAAATACAAGGTGAGCCAGTGCATCAATATATCAATTTGAAACTCTCAGTAATGCCGTTTGATTGCATCTTTGGTCGTTTCTTAATTCGCTGTCAATCATAAGCTAGAGGAGAAAGAAGCCGGACTTTAATGTGTACCATAGCAACTGCGGGTTCCTGTACTTAGATTCTATGAAATCATGTATGTTTCAAATCTCTTTACTTTGGCACAATCACAACATTTTGGGAGATAATGTCACTTGACGTGACCTGATGACCTGACCTGAGATGCCCTGAGGTCAAAACTTTTACAAAGTGTGGGCAATTTATTTCCGAATAGCTGTACTAAATTTGCTGTCGCTGTGCGCCACCGTTTTCCCGTTATCTTTGAAAAACCGGAGAGGGCGGGGAGTGGAATCACCCCGGCCGTGTACGTGGTAACCCTTAGCCTGACCTTGACCTGACATGTGACATAAAATAACAAATTTATAGTTTGTTATGTTTGATTCCTTAAAAGCTCTTGAATGACGCCTCGCGCGTCACGCTGCGATCATTGATTCCGGAGATAACGAGGGGGCAAAACAGACCAATACCGGGTTAATTGTATGTAGGCATTGAGGTTCACGTCAGGCCGCCAGTCAAGTTTCCTTAGACGAGTCCCTGAAACCTAGCAACGTATAGCAACATTCAATTCCGGTGAAACGTCCCTTCACGCATAGTGAACCTGCATGCCTCCATTCACTCCCGCTTAATCACCCAATATCCACACCAATGCCTAATGCCAATTAGTATTCATCCCTCCAGACACGAACATGGACTCCTGCTGCACTGGATGATAATTCGTTATAGGTAATGGTATGAAACCGGGCAACGGGCGTGAGCTTCTGTGCCCCATTCACAGCGAATGCCTGATCGAACCGCTTTTTCAGTGATTCATTCACTTTTGAAACGCACTCTTCGGTAACAAATCAGAAGTGAATAAGCCATCAGCATTCAGGCTCCGGTAATGGTCAGGTCGTCTCAAACTCTCCAAAGCTGTTTCTCTTTTCACTGTGCCTCCGACACCGTCAGATGGGTTCTTGCCGTGAGACGTTCCGAGAAGTGTCGTCCAAACTCAATATCAAAATCTTCGCAATGATAGCAAGAGCTCACGAAACTTAACAAAAATGTACTGGGCAGCGCAGCCGTCCGTCACGATCGTCCTTGTTAATGCCTTGATGTCGAAATAGGTATTAAATGTTAAACGAATGCACCATAGCGGCTGTGTGCTGCAGTGCCCACTGCTTATTGCTATTTGTCAATTTTGGGATATAAGTACTACTTCAGTTACAAAATGCTGTTTGACAGAAACTTAGCATCCGTAAGGTGAAAAACGCCATCAAATTGTTACAGGATTTTCAAATTGGTACAGTACGTTGGCTCGCATGAGCCTCTTTGTTTTCGTTGGGTTGTTGCGCATGATCAGGTGTTTTGTCTTTGTACTTTGTAGTAGATATGTAGCCTTAGCTTATACATGGGTGTTGTCTTTGCATTTTTCATTAATGATTCGAAACGAACAGTAAATAAGTTGATAAATCTAATGATTCGAAACGAACATTAAATAAGTTGATTAAAACTCATAAAAAAGATTGCAAAATGTGACAACGCTATAACATTTTATGGTCTATGCCTGAAGGAAGATTTACTGCCTACCTTTTCTAATATATATATTATATAAATATATATATATATATATATATATATATATATTATTATATATTATATTAATAATATATATACTATATATATATATATATATATATAGGTATATATATATATAAAGCTGGTGGAAATACACCCTCTGACATTTTTGCAATTCTCCACCTATGCATCTTACCGATATTACCTACTGACAAAGTTACCACATCTTTTCGGAGGATCATCCTCAACACCGCAGTCCCCTATCTCTTTGATGTTTTTCTGTATCCGCGACCATCGTGCGTATGCGTCAATAGTTGGGCACATTTGCATCTTTATTGAAATGTCAGCGATGGGCGTCTGAGGGAGACACGGTAATCCGAGACGCTTCTTGGTGACGCCAATGCCAATGTGCGGGCCACGCTGGCCACGCGCAAACACGTCACCAACACTGCACCGTCCCGAACAGCGACATGGTGCTACCAATACATCCTCTACGACAGCGCCAATAGCACCAGCATACCCTCCCAGACGAGACCAATAGCATCAAATACACCCTCCACGACAGGATCAATAGCACAAACACACCCTCCCCGACAGTACTAATAGCACCAACACACACTCCCGACGGTATCAATAGCACCAACATGCCCTCTCGACGGGATCAATAGCATCAAATACACCCTCCCAGACAGCGCCAATAGCACCAACACACCCTCTATGACGGGATCAATAGCACCAACACATCCTCCACGACGGGATCAATAGTACCAACACACCCTCCACGACGGGACCAATAGCACAAACACACCCTCCCCTACAGCACTGGTCAGTGGTCAGTGGTCAGTGGTCAGTGGTCAGTGGTCAGTGGTCTAAGACCAACAGTACTAGCCCACCCTCCCTGTAAGCGAGCAGACTTGACGAAACATCCCCGCTATTTTTACTTGATTCAAGTAAAGCAAACCACGATCTAAGTAAAGCAAACACTGATCGATTTAGTTCATTCTGTGTCTATTTTTATGGCGTTAAGGCAATGAATCAATCTATTTTGTCGGACAGCCTCGTCGCATACTCGTGTCTTCAGCTGATGTCAAAAATAGGTAAAACGCTACAATATGTGTATTATATTTTGTTATTAAGAAGCGAACCAACTGAAATGCCTGCTTGTCATTAAATTAAGCGAAACTGGGTGCCATCTAAACCATTTTGCTGTTGACGACGCTAGCAATTTGATAGGCTCCATCCTACAGTATGAAGTCTGTGAAAAGAACAATCACCCACTTTCAGCTCTTACAAAACTTTTGTAAACGAAAAAAAATGCCGCTGAAACATTAAACTTGTGTGCCACTGCCGACCAATCGTAGATATAACTGATAGAATGCTGATAGAACCTTCCCAGACCTTACTCCGAGCTGAGCAGACCTCACTCCGAGCTGAGTGGACCTCACTCCGAGCTGAGCAGACCTCACTCCGAGCTGAGCAAGATCCTGCACTCGAGACTGAGCATGTCCTCACTCATCTGAGCAACTCAACTCTGAGCTGAGCAGACCTCACGCCGGCTGAGCAGACCTTCACCCCGAGTGAGAGGACCTCACTCCGAGGCTGAGGCAACACCTCAACTCCGAGCCCTGAGGAAGACGTGCATACCGACGTGACGTCTTAAAGCTTCACTCCGAGTTGAGCAGAACCTATACTCCGCGAGTCTCGAGGCAGGGACCTCACTCCTCGTAGTCGCTCTCACTGAGCATCCTCCTCCGAGCGCTGAGCAGCACCTACAACTTCAGAGCTGAGCAGACCTCACTCGAGCTGAGCAGACCTCAACTCGAGTTGAGCAGACTCACTCCGAGCTGAGTACTCTCACCCTACCTGAGTATGAGCAGTAGCCTTACTCGAGCTGAGCAACCTCGACTCCACGTAGCTGAGCATGAATGACCTCACTCCGAACTGAGCTACGTACGCTCTCCGATTGAGCCAGGCCTTCACTACTCGAGTCTGAGCAGGACCTTCGCATCTCCCTCGCTCTGGTGAACCTCAATCCGAAGCTAGAGCAGACCTCACTCGCCGAGCTTGATGGCAGACTCTACTCTCCGAGCTGGAGCAATCCTCCGAGATCTGAGCCAGGACTCACTCCCTGAGCTCGCAGGAATCTCTATTCCAGTACGCTGAAGCCCCACTCCGAGGCGTAAAGCAGACCTCACTCAGAGCTGAGCAGACACCCTCTTTTCGAGACTTGAGCAGATCCTCACTCCGAGCTCAGAGTCACATGACGTCACCTCCGCAGCTGACCTCAGATCCCGTACAGGCCTGAGCAGGGCATGCACTCCGAGGGTTTGAGGCAAGTGACCTCACTCCGAGCCTGAGAGTACACTCACTCCGAGACCTGAGTGCCAAGGACTCCTCTCCAGCATCGGCAGCGTGAGCAAGACCTCACTCGACGCTCATGATGCAGGCTCGACTCCGAGTGTAGAGACCTCACGTCCGTAGTAACTGGAGAGCCAAGACGCTCACTCCGAGTCTGTAGCACTCACTCACGAGCCTGGCAGACCTTACTCGAGGCGTGAGCGAGACCTCACTCCGAGACTGAGCAGGCCTCACTCCGGAGCTGAGCAGACCTTTATCCGAGCTTGAGCAGACTTCACTCCGAGCTGCAGCAGGCCTCACTCACGAGTCTGAGCAGAACCTCACTCCGGCGAGCAGACCTCACTCCGAGCTGAGCAGACCTCACTCCGAGCTGAGCAGACCTCACTCCGAGCTGAGCAGGCCTCACTCCGAGCTGAGCAGACCTCACTCCGAGCTGAGCAGACCTCACTCCGAGCTGAGCAGACATCACTCCAGTGAGGACCTCACTCAGAGCTGAGCAGACCTCACTCTCGAGTCTTGAGCAGACCTCACTTCCCGAGCTGACAGGCCCACTCGAGCTGAGAGACCTCACTCCGAGCTGAAGCAGACCTCACTCCGACTGAGCCAGACTTACTCCGCAGCTGAGCAGACCTCAACTCCGAGTGAGCAGGCCGTCACTCCGAGGCTGAGCAGACCTCACTCCGAGCTGACAGGCCTCACTCCGAGCTGAGCAGACCTCAACTCCGAGCTGAGCAGACCTCACTCGAAGCTGACAGCAGACCTTACTTCGAGCTGAGCAGACCTCACTCGAGCTGAGCAGGCCTCACTCGAGCTGAGCAGACCCATCCGAGCTGAAGCAGACCGCCTCGAGCTGAGCAGTACCTCACTCCGGAGCTGGCAGACCTCACTCCGAGCTGAGCGACCTCCACTCCGGCTGATGTCAGAACCTTCATTTCCGAGTGAGCAGACCTCACTCCTGGATGTGAGCATCCGAGCTGAGCAGCACCTCACTCCGAACTGAGCAGGCCTACTCGCGAAGCTGAGCAGACCTCATTCCGAGCTATCAGACCTCACTCCGAGCTGAGCAGACTCACTCCGAGCTGAGCAGACCTCACTCCGAGCTGAGCAGACCTCACTCCGAGCTGAGCAGACCTCACTCCGAGGTGAGCAGACCTCACTCAGAGCTGAGCAGACCTCACTCCGAGCTGAGCAGACCTCACTCCGAGCTGAACAGACCTCACTCCGAGCTGAGCAGACCTCACTCCGAGCTGATCAGACCTCACTCCGAGCTGAGCAGACCTCACTCCGAGCTGAGCAGACCTCACTCCGAGCTGAGTGGACCTCACTCCGAGCTGAGCAGACCTCACTCCGAGCTGATGCAGACTCACTTCCGATGCTGAGGCAACCCTCACTCCGAGGCTGCAGGCAGGCATCACTCAGAGCTGAGCCAGGCCTCACTCGAGCCTGGAGCAGACCTCATTCCGAGAGATCAATCTCTCACTCGAGCATGCAGCAGACCTCATCCCTCCTCGAGCAGCAGAACCTGCATCTGAGCTGAGTGGACCTCACTCCGAGTGAGCAGGACTTCACTCCGAGCTAGCAGACTCACTGCGATGCTGAGCAGACTCACTCGAGCTGAACAGACCTCACTCCGAGTTGAGCAGACCTCACTCCCGAGCTGAGCAACCTTTCACTCCTAGCTGAGCAGACCTCACTCCGAGCTGCTGATGCCGAGCAGCTCGAGCACGCCGCTGTGTATCCCGGCGCGCCGACACGCCGCTGACCCCTGCGTGTCTGGGGTCGGCTACATTAGCCGGGCGCGCCAGTCACGTGCCCGGTCCCCGCGCGCCGCACCGGTCGGCACTCCCGCCATTTTTGCCGCCGCGCGCCGTGGCGCGACGGCGTCGTTTTTGCGCGCGAGCTTGGCGCGGCCGTGGGCGGCGGAGAATGGGGAGGCGCCGTGTCGTGCCCCGGACGATCCCGGAGGTATCCCGTGTATCCGGGAACAGGGGGGTGAAGGGAGGTGCAGTGTCTGCCCCGGATGACCCCGGAGGTATCCCGGGTCCGGAATATGGTCCGGAGGGTGCGGCCACAGGCGGTAGGTACGTTTGATAGCATTCAAAATACAGAACCAAAGTCACCAACAACATATCAAACAGCGGCTCAGTCCAATCATATCCGGCTTAGTCAACCGAAAAGAGAGCCAGTTAATGATTGGCATCGCCCACGAATCTAATCAACGAAATGATCATGTTACACCTTCCCATTGTCACGACGCAACCCACAGCACGGCACCCAATCATTCCACCCCTATTACCACCTCCCTCTACCCCCCTCCCCCGGCATCGGTCATTCCAGCACCGTTTCAGCGGTGGGCGGTGGCTCGTCCGAGCCGGCTTTACTACCACAACTTGGCTGCGGTCACAATCACAGCCGGCGGCCGTGCGTTGCTAATCCGGCGGCCAAATCGAATCACGGCGCCGAACTTGGCGCGTACGGCCGTCTCGGCGCGGGGCCGGCGAGCGTGTCTGGTGAGCCGCGGCCGCCGCGGAGCGACGGCCGGGTCTCAATTAGCTCGCGACGCGGGTGGGTGGTGGTCCCTGGTGGGGGAGTAGGGTGAGAGGGGTGAGAGGGGCGGGGCGTCACTACGGCGCTGAACACGGCAGGGGCGTAGTTTCTCTAAAGAGCTGCGGCTGGCAGAAAACTCATGGGTTTCGGCGCATGTAATGAGAAGGCCAACAGTTTCGCAGGCTTGAGGCACTTTCAAAGTAGCACGGATGAACTGCATTGGCTATGCAAGCTTGAAGAATAATAAGTGCTTAGCCATAACATTGTGAAATTATGATACGCGTAATAATTATAAGCAAACGGAGTAACATTGTATAGCATATGACTTTCAAGAAAGCAGAATAATACATTGGTGTGTTAGCGTCGGATATGCTGGTCAGTCTATATGATGGTGTTGACAGTTTTTCAGGTATCATATTTGTGCCTCGTGCATGCAAAACAACACGTTTTTGCATCAAATGTCCTGACGTAACCAAACGATTCGTAAGGTGGCGATGGTCCGTCATTTTCTGAACATGATTATGAATTTGTGTTTCGTGCTCCATAATTGTACCGCCTAACGTCGTCACAGGTTAAGTAGTTTACGAAACCACAGAGTCCCCTGTCTCCGCGTGATCGAGTTAATTCATTACCGGGAGCCTGAGCTGAACCTCGATAGCACCGTCTCGCGTGAGGCCGGGAAGCCTTTAATAGCACGTCAATTGGGATTATCATCAACAATAGTTCACGGGAGTCAACTGTCATTTGAGCTGAGTTCACTGCATGGCAAACTCAGGGGACGAGTGTCAATATTCCACAGTGACCGGAAAGTCATCCAGGACGTATTTACAATGATCCCAGTGAACAGACAGTTCCCAGGTAGCAATGGTGGCAGCGGGCACACTGCAGTCTGAACCATTCTGCTGAACCCTGCTCCGGATCGCGAGCCTGGGGTGGGGTATTAGGCGCCACTGTTCTGTGTTTTAAAGCTTTGAAATGCTGAGGTTTTCCGTGACGTGGCTCGACATCGTAATTTCCTTGCACTATGCTAGTCGTGTAAAACTAAGTGATCTATTATTATGTTTTACTCCCATCACAGCTATACTGATTATCGCTGTCGTTGCCCATGGGGCACATCAGCTCACTCTAAACACCTCCTCTCCACTTCCACGCGGAGCCTTAACCAGTACTTCCGTCTACGTCATTCATCTGGTGCAGGCTGGCACCGCGATTCGCGTGGGTCGAATGCAGAGTTCACCTCCTCGAGTGCAGAGTTCACGCAATGTCAAACGCATTGTCCACGCAGTGCAGTGGAAACGGCCGACCATTATCGGCGATTTCACGGGTCACAACTGTTCGCCGAGCGCTGGCACGTCACTGCAGCCGTATCTGGGAGCTGGAGCTGGAGCTGGGAGCTGGAGCTGGGAGCTGGAGCTGGAGCTGGAGCTGGAGCTGGAAGCTGGAGCTGGAAGCTGGAAGCTGGGAGCTGGAAGCTGGGAGCTGGGAGCTGGGAGCTGGGAGCTGGAGCTGGGAGCTGGAGCTGGGAGCTGGAGCTGGGAGCTGGAGCTGGAGCTGGAGCTGGGAAGCTGGAGCTGGGAGTGGGAGCTGGAGCTGGGAGCTGGGGCTGGGGCTGGAAGCTGGAGAGCTGGAGCTGGGAGCTGGAGCTGGCAGTGGAAGCTGGGAGCTGAGCTGGGAAGCTGGAGCTGGGAGCTGGAGCTGGGGAGTGGAGCTGGAGCTGGGACTGGAGCTGGAGCTGGAGCTGGGAGGCTGGAAGCTGGGACTGGAGCTGGGAGCTGGAGCTGGGAGCTGGAGCGGGAGCTGGGAGCTGGAGCTTGGCGACGCTGGAGCTGGGAGCTGGATGCTGGGAGTAGGGGGGACGCAGTCTTTGTCTCACCGATTCACACGGCGCCCTGGTTCCATCGAACACCGGTCGTTTTTTTGTCACGCCTCCTCCATCCCCGAGAAACAAAGAACACCGATCAGTTGCCGCCCGCGTTTCGCTGATGCCGCCAGTGAGCGCGCATTCTCAGAGATCTTCCAGCGTGTTAGGCAACAATAAACGGTCGTTAGCGGCATTTAACCCGCGATAGAAAACTTGGCCAATTTAAAACCACTCAACATTCCCGAGGTTCCTGAGTCGCGGCGGCGCGCCGCGGAGCACGCGTTCGTCATGCCGCTGAAAAGTCTGGCAACAATCCCGCCATAGCGAGGATTTAGCGGCACATTCATCGCTGCTCGGTGCGCTATTGCTCGCCGCGGTCGCGTCGCACGGCAATCAAGGTGACTGCACCCGGGCATATTTCGTCGTCGGCGACGGCGCGCCGTCGTCAGTGTCGAGTGGTTGGCCCCGGCGTCCGCCGCGCCTTTGACGCGTCTCTTATAACTGTCTCGGATAGACAGCTGATTCGGATGGACGACGGACGGAGGGATTTCAATAAAGGAGACTTTGTGGCCGGCTGGTGTGAGCGATGTGCTAAATCGCCGTCTTAGGCCGGAGTAATGGGTCTCATTACGGGTAATGTCAGTAATGGGACAAGTGATGTCTGCTGCAGATGCACGATGGCCGGAGATGCTGAGATGTGCTATTATTGTCACAGCCTCGACTCAGTGTTTTAACTGTCAAGTTAGAGCTCATGCTGAAAGGGAGAGCAAATATCTTATCCGTATACATAAGCAGTTATCAATAGCCGTTTTTACGAAGGATTTATTTTTACCCAGTTTACTTGATTAATTATAAAGTTTCAATTGACATTACAAAATATCTGGGAAAAGCCGTGTTCTTAGACTCAATTGCCCAAAACGCACGAAATATTACCGGTTACTACCGGTTACTACCGGATAAAAATAAATCCTTCGTGAAAACGGCTATTATTGGATTGCAGATATTTTGTTCTTTTTGCTCTGGCTTTTTTAAAATAAGTTTTGAGAATGATATTGTATTAGGGAATAGTTGCATTACTTTTAAATGTTGTCTTTAAACTTTCACTTCGCCTGGTAACTTGACATAACCGGGAAGACGAGCCTGGTAACATTACAGTTATCAAGTGATTCATTCCGATATAAAAGTTCAGAACACTTTTATTTTGATATAAAACTACCGTTCAACATAAACTACATATGTAGCACATCAAGCCACGAAAAATAATGTCAATCTTCACTTCCAATGAGGTAGGCGCTAGACGAAATGCTGACCTGTAGTGCCATTTTTAAAAAGGCCATCGTCAAACCCAAATGAGTGAAAACGTTGGATAGATCCAGAAATAGCATTGGTCTGCAAAGGAGCCTCGTCAGCTTATTGCCAACTTTTGAAGGAAGACTTAGACTGTGTTCTACCCATGATTCCCCGCGGGGATCCGGGGAATCGGTAGGAGAAGTGTCTTTTTTACCGATTCGCGAAGCAACTGGTAAGCAAAGGATATCAATGTATTATTGTATAATACATGCAAAACTGCAGTAGAGTAAAATGCCCGCCGGGGATTCCAGGGATTCCCGCCGGGAATGTGACGGTCAGAACACAGCCTTAGTCGATATAAGCTGGCAAGAAGGAGAGGGGAGCAAGAGACGAGAGACAAGAAATGAGAGACGAGAGACGATACACGAGAGACGAGAGACGATACACGAGAGACCAGAGACCAGAGACCAGAGACCAGAGACCAGAGACCAGAGACCAGAGACCAGAGACCAGAGACCAAGAGACCAGAAGACCAGAGCCAGAGATCCCAGAGACCCAGGAGCCAGAGACCAGAGAACCAGAGACGGAGAGACCCAGAGACCAGAAAGACAGAGAACGGAGACCTTAGAGACAGAGACCAGAGAACGAGAGAACCAGAGACCAGAGAGAGAACCAGAACCAAGACGAGAGACCAGAGAGAGACCCGATACACAGAAGACGAACACGAGGACCAGAGACCAGAGAACAGAGACCAGAGACCCACGATACGAAGAGACCAGAGACCAGAGACGAGACTCAGAGACAAGACCAGAGACAGTAGACAGAGAGCCAGAGACAGAGACTAGAGACCGAGAGACCAGAGACAGCCAGAGACGAGTAGACCAGAGACGGCGACCAGAGACGAGAGACCAGACGACGAGAGAACCAAAGACGAGAGACAGAGACGAGAGACCAGAACAGAGACGAGAGACCAGGAGACGAGAGACCAGATGACCAGAGACGAGAGCCCAGAAGAACCAGAGCCAGAGACCGAGACCAGAGCAGAGACGAGAGACCAGAGCACGAGAGCCAGAGACGAGAGACCAGAGAACGAGAGACCAGAGACGAGAGACAGAGACGAGAGACCAGAACGAAGAGACCAAGAGACGAGAGACCAGAGACGAGAGACAGAGACGAGAGTTACGAGAGACGAGAGAGAAGACCAGAGACTTAGAGACCAGAGACGAGAGATCAGAGACGAGAGACAGAGACCAGAGACGAGAACCAGAAACGAGAGACCAGAAGACGAGAGACCAGAGAACGAGAGACCAGAGACCCAGAGACAGAGACGAGAGACCAGAGACGAGAGACCAGAGACGAGAGACCAGAGAGCCAGAGACGAGAGACAAGAGACGAGAGACCAGAAGCGCCGAGACCAGAGACGAGAGACCAGAGACGAGAGACCCGAGAGACGAGAGACCAGAGACGAGAGACCAGAGACGAGAGACAAGACGAAGACCAGAGACCGAGAGACAGAGACGACGAGACCAGAGACGAGAGACCAGAGACGAGAGACCAGAGACGAGAGACCAGAGACAGAAGACCAGAGACGAGAGACCAGAGACGAGAGACCAGAGACGAGAGACCAGAGACGAGAACCAGAGACGGAAGACCAGGAGACGAGAGACCGGAGACGAGACGACCAGAGACGAGAGACCAGAGACGAGAGGACCAGAGACGAGAGACCAAGGACGAGAGACATGAGACAGAGACCAGAGACGAAGACCAGAGAACAGAGACCAGAGACCAGAGACGAGAGACAGAGACCAGGAGACGAGAGCACCAGAGACGACAGACCAAGAGACGAGAGACAGAGTACCAAGAGACCAGAGACAGAGACCAGAAGACCAGAGACCAGAGACCAGAGACAGAGCCAGAGCACGCAGAGACCAGAGACAGGACCAGAGAACCAGAGACCAGGACCAGAGACCAGAGACCAGAAACCAGAGACCAGAGACAGAGACAGAAGACAAGACCAGAGACCAGAAGACAAAGCCAGAGACTAGAGAGCCAGAGACAGAGACCAGAGACCAAGACCAGAGACCAGGAGACACACAAGAGACAGAGACCAGAGACCAGAGACCAAGACCAGAGACAGAGACCAGAGACGCAGAGACAGAGACCAGAGACAGAGAGACCAGAGACCAGCGACCAAGTTACCAGAGACCAAAGAGACAGAGACCAGAGACCAGAGACCAGAGACCAGAGACCAGAGACCAGAGACCAGAGACCAGAGACCAGAGACCAGACGCGTCCCTTCAACATCACCGAATCTCTCGACATCAGAACATGAGACCACACTCGCCTCTCCGCTTGTCTGGAGGACCGACAGACACATCTCTATATCTCTCCCCCGTACCCGCCCGGTCGCCGCTATCTCCGCCGAACCGGACGCGACGGACAGGAACCCGGCTAATTCTGCTGTCCTCGCCGGCAGCAGGTAACTAATGGTAACTGGACCGACACTGCGGGCGGTCCACGACCGCGCTGGACCACACA
This sequence comes from Semibalanus balanoides, assembly GCA_014673585.1. Lineage (NCBI taxonomy): Eukaryota > Metazoa > Arthropoda > Thecostraca > Balanomorpha > Balanidae > Semibalanus > Semibalanus balanoides. Next base: position 32,004 of record VOPJ01006155.1, read on the forward strand.
GGTGCCGACGCTGCGCCACGAGCGCCGCCGCTGCGCCGCGAACGCCGCGCACCGACGGCAGGCATCGGCGCAGCTGCAGAGACGCGCGACGAATGCGCCAGGGCTGTCGCTTCTCGTGGCAATCGGTCACGGGTGCTGAGACGATGAAGTGACCCGAGGATTATTTCTGATCGGTGTACTGTACAGCGACCAATGGAGCGGTCACGCGTGTTAGTGCCAGCTATAGAGTAACCTGACGGGATTAGTTACAGATTGGGAGTGCTGAGCAGTTCGCACGGCCTTGGTCGAGACCCGGGATAATCTAGGCTCAGGCGGTTGGTAGGAATTGAGGTCGAGGGGCTGCATGCTTGTTAAGGAGATATTGTGTGCTTTATATTGGCAGGCCCGTCAATAGACGACAACATGCAAGAATAGTTTTATATACTTCACTTGTATGTATTGGATTTACATCAAGATTGTGCTCATCTATCTGACATTGTTGACGAATCATAGTGATTTGAATATCAGCCACCGAAGGAACGTTATGAAAGGGTTTGCTAAAGGCTTCTAGAGATGGGTTTATGGGTTTGCTGAGATGCACTCAAACCTGCTTTGAAGCTAGGCACTTGTGTGTGGGATATGATATGAGCATTATAAATAGATCCGCCAGCTCATACAATAATACATGGAAAATAAATGTGTATATAGCAAGCATAAACAAAACATTTCGAAACGAGTCACTTTTCATATCTTCCATGTTGTTTCATGTTGAGACCTTCGGCTACAGGCGCATCAACGAAGTATGAAGCGTATGTCACTGCATACACGATGACTTACGAGCGAATAATATAACCTGAATTGTCTCGATACGCAATTAATATGAAATCAGCGTCGCAGCGAGGGGGCTGATTACTTCGCCGGTTATGCGGAGCTCCCGCTGCTATATCGGCACGCGGCCATTGCTCGAGCCATGAGTGAAAGTCAATCGCTGTCGGCATACCAATGACATCCTCATTGTGGAGCGGCGCTCTATAACCGAACACCTCTCAATCGGCATGTACACTGGTCGACCACTGCTGTAACTAGCCCATTGAGCGCCGTCGGCAGCTGGCCAACAGTTTATCTGATCGAGATGAGGCGATTCAGCCTGCCACGGCGCGTCGCCACGCTTATCTTATGAGGACGGCGTCGACAAAGCGCCCGCTTCTATTTACCGACGCTAAAAGGGCACACAGCGCCGGGTGCTACAATGCTCGGCGCTACAATGCTCGGCGCTCCCTGTCCCGCGCCGCGACGCTATATTATAACGTCCCCGCGTGTGTCCAATAGCTCATCAGGCATTCCGCCGACTGTGATTGGTCGACGCCGCGTGACGTCACCGGTCGTGACGGATAATGTGCGGTGAATGGGGCGGGTCGGTGAAAGGGGCTTTGTGCTGGCGCGGGGAGTTGGTGAAAAGCGCAGCGGTACCGCGGCCGCTCTGGGGTGGAGATGAAGTCGGCTGTGTCGCAGGGGGCCGAACTCGGAACAGGGGCGCGTCCCGAGCCCTCCCGGTCACGCGGTCCGCGCTTCATTTGTGTGAAAACGGATCGCAGGCGCGACGGAATCGGATATGTGGGCTGATGATGGGGGGCGCCGCCGCCGGCTGGTCCGGAGCTGCTCCATCACTGCAGGATCATAAAGTCGAAATGTGACAGAAAAAACTCGTGACGTGTGCACACTCAGTAACCAGCAGCAGGCCAGTATCTGCCTCTGCAAAATGCACAAATACGTCATGACACGTCATTTAGGGTCAGCTTGGCGCGACCATGAGTCGTAACATCCGTAAATGAGGTTGATGTATGTAGGTCTGTAGCCATGGGATGAGCACTGCCCATAGCGTAGCTATGGGCGCTGAGTGCCTTACTCACCCTCTGGCACTGATCTTTGACAAATAGGTAAAGTTTATCTACAGGAAAGGATCTGGTAAAATGGATGTCATGCACCTGAAGTTTTGTAATTGTATGATAGTTATCATTTTGTCGTATTGGACAATCATTGTTTTCCTTTTAATCAACTCATGATTATTGTCCTGGTTTGAACAAGGACGGTCGACGGATTTTGTTTTTTCGCTGGGGGGGAGTCCAGTGGCGTATTTACTATTTAGTAAAAAAAAAATGTTGAGTGGGGAGGGGGCACCGGTGTCATTTGTATACTATTGGGGGGAAGGTCCCCCTAATGATTTCAAATTTTGACATTAGGCCTAAGGCGTTGCATGGTAAGAATGGAGTTAAAATCTATTCACCCGCGCCGGGCCGGGGGAGCGTTTAGACGGCCCCCCTCAGGTTTTTTCCCGGGATAACGGAAACGGCGGCGCAGTAGGCGCCGGCAAAAATTGTCAGTACCCGTGTTCATTCATCTTTTTCCCAGCCTTCTCTATTTTATGACTTCAGGCTCATGTGCAGGTCAGGTCACCAGGCGGGTCATGTGACCACCCGCCTCCAAAAAAATTGCGGCCGCTACCAAAGCCAGAAGTTTTTGTTGTTCGGTTTACGTATTACAGGAATTTCGATGAGGGTATTGGACTATAGTTTTTGTAATATCTCGGATTTTCATATGGTGACTAAGGTCAGGTCATTTCCTGAACTCATCATTATAAGTAAATGGGAAATACTTCAATATGCTTTCCATTCCTTAGGATACATGTATCAGCCCGATCCTTTCTGTTATCAGTTATATAGGCATTCTTGAAGACCGGAAGGAGTCTTTCGTTCTGGTATACTACATGAGGTTGGGGGGGGTCAGCCGAGGTCAATACCGAGGTCACCAAACCATTTTGTCAATAACTCTCGATACAATTAGATTAAGAATTTAAAACAGCACCAGTGTGGTTTATTCGTCAAGAGCGTCTCCAATGTGCAACACATGACTTATGGGGGTACACCTAACTTTGACCTGAGGTAAATTTTTAGTTGAACTACTGTTAAACCATTAATTACATGATGTCGTAAGCGCCTTGACAAGACAAACACGATAGTGTCTTCATCTTTTCCCTATCTCACTTACGTAAACGTTGTTTCGTGAAAACCTTTTTGGCAAAAAGTAGTATTCTTATTTTCGATGAACCTCTGGAGGCCAAACTATTGACCTTGAATGAAATTTGAAGGACCTAATGCGATCGAAATTTAAATAGCTATTAATGCGTCTTTACTTCTTTGCTCCTACTATCATACGTTCCGAGATAATTGGGGGTATCTGGAGCTAAGTCCTAAAATTCTGGAAAATTTTGACCTTTGATGACCTCTGGGTGACCCTAATACTCGACCTGAGGATAATTTTTCACAGGAATAGTTTTTATCGCTTTTTACAGCTCTCGATGGGTGTTTTTGTTTATGTCTAGGTCCCATAGGAGCCGAGTTAGAAGGGGGCGTCGAAACGACCCCCGGCCCGAGGAAGGTGGCGCCGAGCACCGGCCCGGCGCGGGTTAAGTTAGCATAAGGGCCCCCCAATCATTTTCATAAATTGACGTCGCTGGGAGGGGATAGCGGGACGGCAGCCGTCAGAAAAAAAAATGTTGACCAGGGAAGGGGTAGAGCGCACCGTAAGCCACTATACGTCAGATCGTTTTTTTGGGGGAGGGGAATAGTAGTTGCAGGACTTTTAGGCATGTCCCCATTACTCCCCCCTCTTCCCTCGGATCCGCCCCTGTGATTTAAAAATGTTAAGGTTAAGAGCCGAAGTTTTAGTTTCACAATCATATTGTGTATGACGAGTGACGACTATCATTACAAATAATGCAATAAGCTTTTTACATTCCTCCCATTATTTATGAAAATTGAAAGCGTTGCACTGATATTTGGACAGCGGGCATCCTCGTACAGAAATACGCATCTCAACGTCACACTTATAACAATCAGTCGTTGTCTTTATATCGGGTAAATCGAATCGGGTACTAGAGACTGCTCGACTTGTAAGTATTCTATGGAGGCGTAAAAAAACATTGGACACAGTGGATATTGGACCATAAAATATGCCGAAATATATTGTACCTAAAGGGAACATTGGGAACGTTCTACTTTTTACCATCAAAAACCTAAAATCAAGAAGTGAACGGTTTTTATCATACACACTGTTTTGCTAGTACCTATTCATTCGTGCAACTTGAAGCTGAGTTTGGTAAAAGTATGGATTTTAGACTTGAATGACAAGCGTTTCTTTTGTCTAACGACAACTTTACATTTGTTATGTGTATAGCAATTGAACGATGCAGTTTCAAAGAGTTTGCAATACTAAATCACTGAAGTAACTTTATTGTTTGTGTTTGATATATTTTGTAGCAAATATGTCCGTTATTTGCGCAACTCTTTTATTGAAAGGCTGCTATAGACTGTTGTGCAGTTAGCTCAAGTTTTGACCAATCCACGCATCCGAAAGGTTTCTGAGAAATGCAGCTCTGATTGCCAGATTCCTATTGTCGTCAGATGACAAAAAGCCACAACACTGCAGCGCGATGATCATTGTCTCCTAACCAGGCAACACATGCCGCTTGGCTGTAAATCACATCAAACCCGCTCATTTCGCCACCGCCGCCGGTGGCTCCATTTGTGACGCCTCTGCGACGGTTCCGGACGGTGACAGACCGCGTCCTGCTGTCTCCACGGCCCCTGACCGGACAAAGACGACAAAACAGCCGCGTCAAACGCCTTTCGTCACCGTCTACGGGACCGAAGTAGTCACCACCTCGGACTTCGGAGACAGACCTCGCGTCACTCCGGAGAGCAGCCGCTCCGGCCCGAGTTCGTGAAGTCAGAGCGACGTCACCAGACTCTGCGGACCGAGTGACCGTCGGCGGCGCTGTTTGCAGCGGGAGGCAGTCACCGTGAAGATCGGCAATAGCGCGCCGCGACCGGCCGCTGTCATCCTGTGGCGCAGCCTCCGACGGCGGCGTCCATTGTAGTCGGCGGGCTCAAAGCGGCGCCGGTGTCCCGGCGACGCACGGTGGATGACAGATTGACAGGGTGCTGAGAGTCAATGTGTCCGTCCACCGGGTTCAGCTGTGTCTCATAGGGTCCTGCCGGGTCCCGCCGGGTCCCACACAGTCCGGCTGGCTCCCACGCCTGGTGAAGAGAAGATGACGACCCTCTGTGGGCGGGGCTCGACACGACCCATTTGCGTGTCTTCCCGTGTCACCCGGAGATCGAGTCGGATTGACAGCGTCCGTCACCGGTCCGGCGATCGACTCCTGGCGCTGTCCGTGTCCGTCCGTGTCCGTCCGTGTCCGTCCGTGTCCGTTTCGCAGAGGCAGGGAGTTGCGACATCGCGCCACGCCAACAGGCCGGCAGATAGTGACGGGATTACGCCAGGAGGTTATTCATCACC